>OU015497.1:195270493-195345493 GCA_907164885.2 Dolomedes plantarius
CCAGACTCTCCAGCAGCAGTTAAATACCACTTCCACCTGATCACGTGCCTTCCACGTCATCCAGGCGAATTCTTTGCAAAATGTAGGGGTGGTCATAATGTTTTGGCTCTTCAGTGTATATATATATATATATATATATATACTAGCTGAAAACCCGCACTTCGCTACGGAGTACATTCAAATTAAATACAAAGGTCAATGTATGCAATTAATGCCAATATATATATATATATATATATATATATATATATACATACAGGGTGTCCCAAAACGACCGCATAAACTCTGCACAGCTAGATTCCTCGTTGGGAGTACATAAAAACTGCCCAAAGAAGCGTTCCTGTACGATCCATAGTTTACGAGAAAAATACGAAAAACAAAGCATGACGTCACTGCCAGTGCAAGAAAAACACTTTATTGAACATATCAACAGCATGCACAATTTAAATCAGATGTTCAAAGTGTCCGCCGTGCATGTCGAGGCAGCCTTGAGCACGCCGTGGTATGGCTGTCATCACACGTTGCAGCATCGCGGGGTCCACCGAAGTACAAGAGGCATGCAGACGAGCAACTAAGTCCATTTGTGTTGTCACTACGTCTCGATACACCAGTTCCTTGAGATGGCCCCATAGGAAAAAATCCAACGGTGTAAGATCTGGCGGACGTGGCGGCCATAGAACCGGACCCCCACGTCCGATCCAGCGGCCGGGTATTCCATATCCAGCGAACCACGTACAGGAGCACAGAAATGCGCCGGAGCTCCATCATGCTGGAACCAAAGTCCCTGTATTGCCGCCAATGGTATGTCATCGAGGAACTCGGTTAAGACCTCATTGAGAAACACCAAGTACGACTGTCCCGAGAGCCGTTCAGGCAACAGATATGGTCCATGCAGGCGATCCCCGAGTATGCCGGCCCACACATTAAGAGACCAACGTTCCTGATTTTTCTGCGGCCGGATTGCATGCGGATTGACCTGGGACCACATATGGCTGTTGTGATGGTTGAATACCCCATCACGAGTGAAACATGATTCATCAGTCCACAGGATATGTGCAATGAAACCATTATCTGTGTTCTGTTGCTGCAATAGCCATTCACAGAAGGCCAAGCATTTCTGAAAGTCATCTGGTTTCAGACCTTGCACGGTTGTGTACCGAAATGGGTGTAGCCTCTGAGACCGTAAAAGCCTATACACAGTACTTTTACTCGAAGTCATCTCACGGGCTAATGCGTGTGTGCCTACCTCGGGCGTCTCTTCTACCCGCTGCAGTATTGCATCCGCCTGTGCTACCGTCAGGCCGCTCCGCGGTCTTCCAGTATCGTGAAGATTGGCTGTTGGCAAGACGCTTCCCGTATTTCGCAGTCTGTCGTCCAGCCTACGGATGACGTTGACATCGGGAGGACGGCGGGCCGAATATCGACGGGCATACTCCCTATCAGTTCGTAAGACATTTCCATTACATCGGCCGTACATCAAATGCATGTCGCAGTAGTCGCGAACGGAGTACATGGCCACCATACGAAGACTACCGGTAGCTGCAAGATGCAGCCTTAAAATACCAGTTCAACGGCGGTTTAACGTCATTCCATGGCGCGCGCGTATGCATGACGCGATATGCGCGGCGAACGTTTTAAACATTATCGTCTGGAAAGATATGCAAATATTGTTGTTGATATGTCCAATAAAGTGTTTTTTTCTTGCACCGGCAGTCATACTTTGTTTTTCGTATTTTTCTCCTAAACTATGGATCGTACAGGAACGCTTCTTTGGGCAGTTTTTATGCACTCCCAACGAGGAATCTAGCTGTGCAGAGTTTGTGCGGTCGTTTTGTTACACCTTGTATATATATATATATATATATATATATATATATGAAACAAATTTTAATCCTTTTAAATATTCCTAACACTCTTTTTCCAAATTCGTGTATCTTATTGCAACAGAACGCTGTCCCTTATCTTTGAATTGCGACCTATATCCAACCAATATAAATCTATTTCTTCCCTAATTCCACGTACGGACGGCGAGTCTTATATAAGCATTATATAACGGACATCGCGCGATCATCATCCCATATGACGCGCCAGGGTCATGTGTTCGCTTCTGGCCAATTAAAAGGTCAGTGCGCCTCTACCTGGGAGCCTAACGTCCTTTTCTGGGCCCTCTTTGTGTTTTGCCACGGTAATGTCAAGATGTAATTTTGGGCGAGCTGCGTCCCTTTATCTTTTATTTTATACTGTGCTGTTCCGACAGCCTCGGGGCAGTGTTGAAATATGATAATCCGTCAATAAATTGAACTGTGACTTTTATGAAGTGTAACTAAAATTCTCGAAGTAATCCAAAATAAAATCATATTGAAATGTGGCTGACTCCTCGCCGTTCTGGATGTGAATTAAAAGTGCCTGCCTAGACTCGACGACCATTTCTATTGCCTAGTGCTCCGTCACGACTAAGACCTTAAAATATCACGAGTTTACCGATCTGAAGTGCATCGCCACCGTAATCATATATATATATATATATATATATATATATATATATATATATATATATATATATATATATATATATATTGATTGTAAGAATCCGTTACGACCTTTCCGAATAAATCACCCAGACAGCCGGATCTCCCACAGCAGGTGACCTGCGAACAGTTCTATAGATCGGCGTCAAGGTGTCTGGAATCAGAGAATAGTGTTGTGCCTATCCGCAGCCCCTGGGAGGACGTGAAGTAATGGCTATTCCGACATGTACAAATGATTTTCTGATCAGCTGATTTATAAGAGCCGACCACATGGCTTCGTCGTCAAGCGAATCACAGCTAACGAACATGACATCACAAATTGGGCCAGCCAACCTAAAAATTTGCAGTCACGTGACCGGAAGCACGAGTGCCAACGCCGGGAGAAGAAATCTAGTTTTTAGCAGACTTGGTTAGCAGACTTGGTCGAGACTCTCATCGAGAGAGCACCTTTCGTCTCAGAGGTCCTTGAGCGACCGACTTCATCCTGAACTTGACTTCAGGATGAAGTCAAGACTCAGGATGAAGTCTCTGAAGCAAGATCAATATATTGCTTCAGAGCAGCCCGCTCTAAGCTTCTCGTCAGCTAGAATATTTCACCCTGAAGTATTCCTATTCCAGAGCATCCTGCTCTACAGGCTCCTGTTAGCACGTTACTTCATCAAGAAGTTATATTTATATTTCAGAGCAGCCCGCTCTAAACTTCTCTTCAGCTAGAATACTTCACCCTGAAGTATAGGTATTTCAGAGCATCCTGCTCTACAGGCTTCTATTAGCACGTTACTTCATTAAGAAGTTATCTTTATATTTCAGAGCAGCCCGCTCTATAAGCTTCTCATTAGCTATAACTTTCCTTACGTTACTCTATTTTCAGAGCTGTATGCTCTAGAGGCTGTGTGCCGACCTTATAGTTTCAGTTGTGACTGTACTTGCCGTCATCTTCTCATCGAAATTATTTGGCTATTAAGAAGGCCTGTTCCCTCTATGTCTAGAGGTAGATCAACAAATTTGTAAATAGTTGTAAAAATTTCCGACTTAAATTTAATAAAATTTTATTTTAATGTAGTAGACTGACTGTGAACAAATTTAGCTACCCTGAAACTTAAGTTATCACAATACACACACACATATATATATATATATATATATATATATATAACATAAAAAACCCCATACCATTTTAAAATCTAACATTATTCTAAATTCCCTTGGGCGTACGAGCTAAATTTCGCTTTTGATTCTAAACTCTAATAACCTCGAGAGAAAATATTAAATGGCTTCCTTTTCAAATAGGCGCGGCGTCCCCAATATTTAGATAAGCTCTGCGCAGATTATATAAAACCACATGTGACTTATCGACAACAGCAAATCCCTAATCGCGATGATGATCACATGACAAAGTTTATATAAACCACATGAAGGGTACATGTAACGCTTTTTTGATTTTGTAATTGTCTTGAGAAGACGTATTCGCCGTCTAATAAAATTCAATGCCGTAACTTGCCGCGTCGTTTTTTCGAGCCACGACTACTCTTCATTCCCAGTGATGTGCTGGACGCCCAGTCTTTTCTTGGGTTGTCCAGTACGTTACATAGAGTCGGCAGGATTCGAACCTGCGCGGGAAAATCCCGTGGATTCCCACGAAGTGAACTTTGATTGAATCTGAAATTTAAATTTTTGTGTCAAAAAGGAGTTTCATTTCCGGATTACATTAAGTCAAGATGATGTCGCTTACTTCGGAGTGACCACCAGTGTTAGTTTTGAATATTTTTCAGTCGTCGAATCATGTGTGATCTTCCGAAGTTTCGTGGCAGAGATTTCGGGAAAAAATATTTTCAGATTATGTGAAACGTCGATTTTCACTAATCGTTGACCTGGGGATAAAAATATCCCGAGAAATTCTGCGAAAACATGCTGTGTGCAGTGGAATAGTCTGTTGAATACAACGTGGCGAAAGTTTTGAATTTAATTGACTGGAAATTCACTTTTATGAGAGACTGTCATCTAGTGTCATCTCCAATTGGGATACTGAGTTCTAGGACTATTTCGAAATAAAAACTGTCACCTTGGGACTAGCTAAGCTAAGAACTTCACCAAGATAAATTCAGAACCGAGCTGCAGATGTTAATATATGAAAAATGTGTATAATTAATTTGGAAATACTAATGGTGAAAATTAATAAGGATAATGGTAAAGAGTGTGAATAACCACTTCAATTGGTAAGCTAAAATTTACGAATTATTGTTAAGGGTCAAAATTTTAATATTAATAGATATTGATAAAAATTTATTATAAATGTGTTTCGGTGAAAGTATTTTCAAATTATTGATTTAATTAAGTACTGATGATAAAAAATAAATCGATAAAAAGTAAAACGAAAGTAGGAATCATTGGTTTAAAACGTGTATTTTGTTTTTGATTTTAAAATGTTTCATGTTGATTTGCATTTTGATAGAATTTTAAGAGTATATTTTTTCCTATTATAAGATATTTGAATTTAAAGAAATTTTTGAGACTTATATGTGATAAATTTATTATAAGTGTGTGTTTTAGTGTAATTTTATAATATTTCTATGTTCTTTTTCTGATAATGAATATTTTAGTGTTTTAAGATAATCAATGATCCTTGGTTACGTTAAACTGAAATATTAAATGAGTAAAGTAATGTTACGAGTATCTAATTTAGCACGCAGTTCTGAATCGTCGCGGAGAAAAAGAAAAATAACTAATCATTTCCGGTTTCGGGCGCCGTTGTATTACATTTCGAAGGTCGCCTCCGCAATAAATTTGAATGCTCAGCATTAGTTTTGTAAACACGATCATGAAAAGAGCCAAACTTGTTTTGATTCATTTAACTTAGAATTTTTGCGACTCTACATTTAAACATGATGCCTGTGGTTTTGGTTTTGGAAAATATCTGCAGGGATAACATAGTAATTTTCAGACATCAAGAAAATTTTATAATTTAAGTACTTTGACATATTACATTTGATGTTGAGACCTCGTAAATTGTTCTACGAATTTAAGTAAAGGAGATTTCTGGAGGTTAGTCGACAGTTAAAATTCGTGTTACGATTTTCATAAACGGAACGTCTTTATAACATGACTTAGGGTGCCAAAAAACCACAATTGGAGAATTGAAAAACCATTGTATGTTATATTTGGTTCATCCGCCCCAGAAAATTCTCGAAATAGAAATAATGAAGAATAATAAATAAATAGGAAAGATAATATTATAATGAGAAATATGTTTTAAGATATTAAATACAAATGATGAATATTTGGGAACTTTACAGCGAGGATTCATACCAAAATGTGATATAAGAAAAGAAAAATTGTTTTTGGTTTATCGATTTCATGATTAACTTAATAAAACTGAGATATCTATTGGTAAAAGAATTTTGATTATTTGTGTCAATTAATAGAATAATAGTTTGAAATTTGAACATTAACATTAAATTATGGCAATTGATAGAGAATATTAAGGTATTATTATTGTTATTATTGGTATTAGGAGTATTTTATTAGTGTGTGTTTAATACTTTCATATGTTGTGTATTTTGAATTCTATTGAATATAAAATTGATAGACCAAACTTTCACACTAAACGAGATTCTGAAATTGTCCATGCTTGCAGATTGAGATATTATAATGCACCAGAGAGCTTAAAACTACACCACGAATAATGACAAACATTAGATCCATTTTTCTTTCTTTTCTATGTGATGCTTAACATCATTATATTTTTTTTTAAATCGATATAATTAATTATGTGTTGTCCTACTAAAGGTATAATAAAAAAAAAAAAAAAAAAAAAAAACTGTCTAACTTAAACTTTCTTCTTAAGAATACTATTATATGTGAATTTTTTTTTGGATCTCAATTTAAACACCGACTATGACAACTCTACTTCTTTAACCTTTCAGTAAATTTCCTACTTCTTGAAAAACACTTTCCTATCACCCAACTCTACAAGCGCGTTGGATGTCGTCCCAACTGTTTAAGATCTTATTAATTTTTTTTTACTATTTGTTTTTAATTCAACAACTCAGTCACTTAAAGTGCTGAAGATCATATGCTTGAGTAATGACTAAAACAGGGCTGGGATGGCCACTCCTTTTGTCCTCCCATTTCTATATATTATACTCCCACAGGTATGACAACTGCACCTTTTCCTTTTTCTCCATCTGTGTACTATGCAAGATGCTGTTTTCCAACGCAGTCATATTCTGTCGGAGATTTACGGTTAGTCCACTGTACGGCTAAAAGACTCTTCCTCCTTATTAGTCAGAGAACAATATGGAGAAAGAAAACCCACTTGTTACACAAACATAAACACAACCCTCACTGCTTAGAGGTAGAATTAAAAAATTTGAAACTAAGAGTTTGGGTAACACACATACAACAAGGTACCTTCAACACAAAAAATTGGATATCCACGTAGAATTAAAATAAGTGTACACAAATGAATAGTAAATAGATAATTTGAAAATAAAATGAAAAGTATTGAGAATAAATAAAGTTAGAATAAATATGAATAAGTATAATTAAAGAATATTGAATAGAATTTTGGAATGAATAAATATTGTCGAAATAAAATGAATATAAGAAATGATGAAATGAGAATAAGAAATATAAATGATATTGAAAAGAGATTTTTTTTTGTTGATAATAAGTAATATTGAAATAAAGGAGATAATGGATATTAAGAAAAAAATAGTGAGATAAATAAAGATACGAAAACTAGATAATGAGTGATATGTTTTGTAATTTTTATATACAATTGATATATTTGAAGTGTGATTTTATTAAATCTTGTGATTTTTACTGAAAGTGTGATTTTTATTATAAACTGTGATTCTTATTATATAACTGAAGAACTATTTTTCTTGATATGTAAACAAACCAAAATAATGTTATGTTTTATGTATTCTACATTGGTGAAGCAAAAATAAGAAACAGCAACACAAAGACTGTGATTTTTTGATTGGTGTATTTTCCTCAACATACTAATGACTGTGACAGGACTAAAAATGTTGCAATTCATTACAAGATAAGTAAATAAAGATTTTTTTTGGACTCACTCCATAGTAGTGAACGCTGAGGAGGAACGTACAATAACTTCAAATTATTATTGTCATGTTCTATTCCATTTACTTAACATGTTTGTTTCTTGATTTTGATATTTTCATTGTTATATTCTATTATTTGTGTGAGTCGACTCAAAGTTAAAATTGATGTAAAGTGAAAATTTGATAACTTAGTTTTTTTTTTGGTTAGGTTAATTGATTTTTTTTTCTGAGATTGTGTTGTGTGGGGACTGCAGCCCTGCACAGCAATTTTCAGTTGATGATAAATTTATTTTTAAGTTTAATTTTTTTTCAAAGCAACAATACAGGAAGAAATTTACATAATTTACAATTTTCTATAATTGATCATTAGTTACTATAATTTTTTTGTTTTATTGTGTTCATAAATTAGTAAATCATTAGTGTATTTTATGTATTCAAATTTGAAATGTGCCATGTCTTGCCATGTGATCATCATACTAAATTAACTTAAAACATATGTTCCTTTTCAAACTTTTCCAAATTTGTGGTCGACGCCCATTTTCCTCACATGGTCGGGTGAGTCTGTCCTCCAATGCAGGCATTGTTGGTCAGCCTCTTCTCGGACGGGGGGGATATTCTATAACATAAAAAACCCCATACCATTTTAAAATCTAACATTATTCTAAATTCCCTTGGGCGTACGAGCTAAATTTCGCTTTTGATTCTAAACTCTAATAACCTCGAGAGAAAATATTAAATGGCTTCCTTTTCAAATAGGCGCGGCGTCCCCAATATTTTAGATAAGCTCTGCGCAGATTATATAAAACCACATGTGACTTATCGACAACAGCAAATCCCTAATCGCGATGATGATCACATGACAAAGTTTATATAAACCACATGAAGGGTACATGTAACGCTTTTTTGATTTTGTAATTGTCTTGAGAAGACGTATTCGCCGTCTAATAAAATTCAATGCCGTAACTTGCCGCGTCGTTTTTTCGAGCCACGACTACTCTTCATTCCCAGTGATGTGCTGGACGCCCAGTCTTTTCTTGGGTTGTCCAGTACGTTACATATATATATATATATATATATATATATAAATATATATATTCCTTTTTTGTAACTTTTTTCTAATTTTTAAAATTTCGCTTCTATCAGAAATTTTTCTTTCGGGGTCGAGTGATTTTTTTTTCATTTAAAGAAAGCGGGTCGTGGTCAAAAAAAGCTCGCCGCTGTTGTCCATGGCAATGTCATCTGCGCAGAAACGTGCGGTTTGCGCTGTTATAACCGTATGTCCAACAAGTTTTACAAAAGAATGACTGAATGTGATAAAGAAAGTCGAAAACTGTGAACATTAAAAATTGATTCTACAAGCTTTATATCTATATGAGCAGAAATGGAGCAGGCAGCTAGTTACACAATAAAGACAGTACCCTTTTTTCATCTTCATTTTTGCGTCCTTATATCGTGCGGAAAGAGCAACAGTCGCGTGAGCTTTGTTGATACACAAACCTTTCTTTCTTTTAACTAGCATCTCTCACGCATAAGGGAATGGGCGAGAATAAATGCAGTATTACCCATTTTACTTTTTAAAATATGTTTTTTATGGACCTACAAATAGAAATTTTAATGTAAATACTTTTAGTTTGTCAGTTATTAATATATTTTACTAGCGAGCTGAGTTACCCAAAATTGACATTGGCCTATGTGGTTCAGAAGTGGAAGGTGAACGGTGATTCTCGGAATGTGCACCGAGTCGGCAGACCCACGAAACTGGGAGATAGAGAGGGACTGGTGCTGTCCAGAGAAATTCGGAAGAACCGCACCCAACCGACGACTCACATACTCCAGGAGTTTCAACAGGCATATGGTAGTGTTGTGTCGAAAAATACCATGTTGTGTCGAAGAAAGCACATCTGTTTGGTTTTCATGGTCGCACTGCCACCGTCTCAAAGTCCAACCGCGCTGCTCAGTTAATTTGCTGCAACCTGTGCAACGAAATGGTGCCCATAAACCGGTGCACATAACTCAGTTAATGTGGTGCAACGAAAGTGGACCGTAGATCAGTGGAAAAAGGTTCTCTGGAGCGACGAATCAAGGTTCACCCTCTACCGTTCGGATGGCACGGTCTGGGTCTGGAGTCTGCCTGGAGAACGCCTCCTGCGAGAATGCATTGTGCCCACAGTAAAATTCGGTGGAGGTGGAATTAGGGTCTAGGGTAGTTTCTCTTGGTATGGACTGAGACCCTTGGTCCCAATTCATGGTCAGCTCAATGCCGAAGCCTACTGCACTATTTTGGATGACAGCGTGCTTCCTACTTTGTGGCAGTTTTACGGGTTGCAGGCCTATTAATTCCAAGACGAGAACGCCAGATATCATGCTGGGGGGGGGGGGTCCACAATGGATTGGTATGATGACAATGGGGTTAATCCAGGGGTGGACAAATTACGGCTGCTACAGATCTTTTTGTGGTCCGCCAAGACAGCTAGAAAAACTGCCAAAGACAGCCAAAATCTCCAAGACAGCCAGAAAAACTGCCAATATTTTATTTTATTTATATTTATTGATTTTTCTGATACAATTTATGCCTTTTCTGAAATGCAAAGTTAACTAATAAATGCAATAATTTTAAAAGGTGCGGCCTTCCGCTAACCTCCGATGCCACAAAGCGGCCCCCGAGCCAAAACAATTGCCCACCCCTGGGTTGACCGAATGGACTGGCCTGCGCAGAGCCCAGACCTGAACCCTATCGAGAACCTCTGAAACGAGTTTGATCGCCGAATTAAGACGTGCAACAACCATCCAAAATCGTTGAAGCAATGTTCCTTACATGTCTTCTCGAAGCCGAGTGGAAGAAAATACCAATAGCTTTCTTACAAGAAGTTGTCGAAAGCATGCCTCGGAGGGTTGAGGCTGAAATTGCCTCTCGTGGAGGCTCTACCAAGTATTGAATAGGAAAAAAAATTTGTTTTTCTTCTATATCATATGTGTACTTATTGGTAGATATATGTATATATATATATATATATATATATATATATATATACGCTTTTCAATAAATAAAAAATACAATATCGTAATGAACAATCATTTAATTTGACCTTCAAGTTATCTGATTGCGGTTAAACTAAGGCAAAACGAGACAGAAATCTATTTAAATAGGTTTAATTAAATGCAATACTGTTCCCAGTTTCCGGAAACAAAACATGCACGCTCGTGTTATTGAACAAAAAATATAAAGTTCCATGAACAAAATTAAAACTTTCGACATTTTAATCAAACTTCAGCTTTTTTAATCATACACTTTAGGCATTTCCTTTCAAATTCTAATTCGCTAAATTGAATCGCTATTTTACTATTGTTGTTATATCGTATTTTACTCTTGTGCTGAATTGTTATTACAATGTATACCTTTCTAGATGCTTTCATAAAAAGCTATTATACCGATTCTGGATCTATATACTCCGCGTTTTGTTCCTATTCAGGCCTATTTAAATCCTTAGTAGTTATAATCTCCTCCTCTAAAAGATATGAACTGTAGATAAAAAAAAACTCGGGGCTCTAAGGAAAATTTTATAACACATAAAAAGCGCCGAATAGAGTTATGAAATATTAAGGGCAAAATGTTTCCAAAGTACTTCGGCATTCTGTAGCGATATATATAAATAAAGACTGGCACGCTCACTAACCGTTGTCATGCAGTTCGAAAGGTTCTGATCTTATTCTTTGGTTTTATTGGAAACATATTAAAAAGTAATAAGATCCTTTCGATTCATGATATTACACTCTTATCCGTTTTTGATCTCGACTGATTTATGAGTACCAGAAACCTAATTCTCTCTCAAGCCTCGACAAATTAAAAAAGTAAACGGTGATCTATGGATCTCCCTTTTCAGGCGTTTCCACTGGAGGAAGTAATGGCTTTCGTCTTCTATTTTCTTCATTATTCAAGAGTTAAGAATTAAAATAAATGTAATATCTATTTGAAAAATTCAGCAGAGCAATCCCAGTACCTCCGTCTAAATATAATTTATTTTCCTTTAACGTCTTATTGATACGCAATGCGTTAAGTCTGCTACCCTATTGGATTCGATTAACGCAATGTTCACCTATAGGGCAAATTTTTTCGATGCTTGTCCACTTGGATGGAAAGATTTTTTGGTAAACTTGTACTGCGAAATTTTTGACTCGTCTATCTTATTCATTTTAGAAATGTCATCCACCCAAGGAAATGATGTGCGTTTGAAGCACAGTATACCGCGCATAAATCAAATTTAAAAGTACAGAGTGGTTATAATTAAAGTTCCACTTTGAAATGGTCATAAAAGAAAAACTAATGGGCCAAATGTTATCAAACTTGGGAATAGTTTAAAGGAGGTCATGGGAATTTCCTTTCCGCAAAAAAAAAAGTTCAAAACTCATCATTAGGTGATAAATGGCGCTGTATGCTATATTGTTAAACGAAATAAGTGTCTAATCTAACTTAACCTTTTGTTACACGGGTTTAACATTTTGTATACCCTTAAAAAACATTGACCTAAACAAAATTACCATTTAAAGTGTTTATCCATTTAAAGTCACCAGACCTCAACTCCTCTGATTCCTGGCTATGGGGTTATCTTAAAAGCACTGTTTATGGTGATAATCTAATGAATTTGGTGAAATTGAGAGATGTGATACACCGACATGTCCGTAACATTCCTCCTGATATGCTAAGAGCTACTGTTGAGAATGCAATCATGCGATTTAACTTGCTTTCGGAAAATGATGGACACCACATTGAACATGCTTTGTAACACGTTTCAGAAACGATTAAACACATTTTAAACCGATGTCTTCATGTCTTATTTCGTTTAACAATATTGCATACAGCGTCATTTCCCCCCTGGTGGTGAGTGTTGAACTATTTGTTTTTTGGCGGAAAAGAAATTCCCATGACCTCCTTTAAACTATTACCAAGTTTGATAACATTTGGTCCAGTAGTTTTCCTTTTATGACCATTTCAAAGTGGAACTTTATTTATAACCACCCTGTATTATTCGCATTTCTTTTAGAGAACCAACTATAAAGATAATCGAGTAAAAATGTTTCCTTCCGTGCGTGACGGCCAAAGTCCGAAGTCTGGCCCATTCGTGAAAGGGTCGGCCACTTCTGGCAATGGCCAAGTCACTTGGCCAAATCCGAAAATATTAGAGAATTGATGACTAGTTCGGGCCATTCGCGATGCGCCCGATAATCTGTGGCCAGTTTACGAACTGTCGACGAAAAAGTGGCCAAATCTAGAAGCTGCACGGACCTGAATCATTGCAGTTCCAAGTTAACAATACGAGTTAGAACTTGTAGGCCATGGAGTTGATCCTATCAGTTCTAACTCATATTGTTACCACTGTAAAAATCCCTCTAGTTTAGTCAATGTAGGAAAAAATCACTTTAAAATCAAAGAGGAAATGACAATTTATCTTGGGCCATTCGCAAACTGGCCATTCACTGTCGGGGGCAACGCGAATTGGCCAGCGAAATCCCGAAGGAGTAGTCCATTCTCCTATTATTTCGGGCTTATATACATATATCCTCTTCCGATTACTTCGGGCTTGGCCAAGTGCCTTGGCCAATGCTAGAAGTGGACAGCCATTTCGCGAATGGGTGAGACTTCGGACATTGGCCGTAACATATATAATGGAATACAATTTTAAAAAAGCCTTTAAATTGACAATCCTTGGAAAAACTTTCTTCATGAGTAACACGAAATGAGCGAACCCAGTAGGTCTACCACGCATCAGCCTCAAAGTAGGAAACAACTTCAGCATCATGTAGTTCATAAAAACATTAATTTTTTAAAATTTTAATGAGATGTAAGAATTTCTATGACTTTATAGATAGAATTTCTATTCATATATAAAAGTTATTTATTGAATCTATTAATCGACCTGTCAAAAGTTATCTGGTTGATAAAGTTTAATACTGTAGAACTATCTACAACGAATCTGTCTTAATCAGCGATGTCGACATTTGATGAAATGTCGATGATTACGTGATAAATGTGTCGTCCATTGTATGTAAGAGGGAGATTGCGTTCTAGCCAACGCAAGAGGAGTATGTATGTATATAATATATATATATATATATATATATATATATATATATATATATATATATATATATATATATATATATAATATATATATATATATATATATGCTTCATCAGACGCATGGGTTCAAAGTCGTATCTGAAAATGCTTGGTGTGATTGGTTCTGGGAGTGTTGACCAAGGGCTGATTTTGCTTCTCGATGACTAAACATGATCTCACTAACTCGATGACTGACTGAACAGACCTCTTCATGTCAGTTTGTGGCCTTTCTTCTCGGAAAAAAAGAAATAATGATCTCGATATTAAAATCATATAAAAAGTCCAAACGTACATAAATATAAAATACAAAATATTTCACATCAGCCGGTGGTTAATTAAATATGGAAAGACTCGATAATAATAATTCCGCCTTCCTGTGATGACTAATGATATACGGTTGAATAAGGCGTCACTGACACGCAATTGATATTCAATAAAGCAGCAGTCGTAAATGATCTCATTTTCAAAATGATTTGTCATTTTTGAAAACCCAACCCTGAATGCCCTATACAATTATTTGTTTCATGTGACAGACATCCCGTTTTGAATGATTAGAAATCGACAGTTTTTCAGCCTTCGCATACGACGCTTCGTCAATAGCTAGGCTGGAACATGCGATACCATTTCTGACGGGCCGTGGGAGAGCATTTATGGATAGGCATTGATTTTGTACGAGCGACCATTAAATTATTAGTATTTTATCCCAAAGAATAGGTAATTTTTGTTGCTGGTGTTTGCGATGTGACCTTAATGAATCTGGCTGACATATACTCCTATCTATTTTAAGAACAAAAATTAAAATTAATTCAATGCTGCCTTGTCAGTGTGCTAAGTGTTATCATTGTCTTTCATTGCATTCTACGTTATCCGTGTAATATTCAGTGTTATAATTGTTTCAGCGTTAACAAGCATAGATTCAATGCTATTTAAAATCTCTGTTTTTGTGCCCATTTTCCGCTTCAGAATTGTAATAGCTGTATCAATAGTGCTTTCGCGTGCTCGAAGCTCTTAACAGCGCCATACTTTCGTAATCATGGCAAAGTAGGTCATTTGGTAAAGTAGCAACCGTTTCATAGTATTGTGCGACACGTAATATTCAATGACTTTTCCCGAAGGACCACGATTCAGACACTTTGGTGGGGGGGAATTCTTTATCTCTAAATTATACACCCGAAATTTATCGGATTTCAAGTCTTGGATCAATATTTTGCTTTTCTTTGTATCACTTTTTTACATACTGTAATAAAAATAATTGTATATTTTTTTCTTACTAAATAGTATTTTGAATCTAAATTTAGCGTACTATATATTTTTTTAAATTTTAATTTTGGTGTAATGACTCAGTTTTTCGTATTCTCACACTCTTTAAATTTTTCTTCTCTCGAAGCACAAATAACTAATCTGTAATCAAGATATATATATATATATATATATATATATATATACACTGCTCAAAAATATTAGGGGAGCAAGCAAAGAAGTTAAGAAAACCGCGCGAGACAGCCACGTATTGGCATAAAATGGATAGTACACGCGTATCAATGCGCAATACAGTAAAAAGACGTAAAAAAATTTGTAATTAAGCTTTAATTCTTTGCAAATATGGAAAAAACATGAAAAGATGGTTTAGGGCAACAATTTGGTTACATGTAAACTATAAAAAAAAGTATTGTTTAGAAATGATGCAAGATTTTTAATATGGCGTGTGGTCTCCTCGAACAGCTAAGACTGCTGCACACCTGTTTTCCATGGATGCGATGATGTTATCGATAAGACTTTGGGGAATACTGTTCCACTCCTCAAGAAGTGCAATCTCCAAGTCTCGGAGAGTAAAAGGAGGCCTTGGTCTCGCAGCAATGCGTCGTCCGAGCATGTCCCAAACATGCTCGATTGGATTCAGGTCAGGAGAGTACGCTGGCCATTCCATACGCTGTATTGTTTCAGCTTCAAGCATGTTCTCCACAAGACGAGCTGTATGCGTTCTGGCATTATCATGCTGGAAAACAAAGGAATCTCCAATGGCTGCAGCGTAAGGTATGACATGAGGTCTCAGTATCTCCTCTGCATATTTCGAGCCGTCAAAGTACCATTCCGAATGATATGCAGGTCCGTACGTCCACCTATGCTGATTCCAGCCCATACCATAAAACCAGCTCGTCTGTATTGTGACCTTTCACGAACGAATGTGGGGTTATTTCGAGTGCCCCTTTCCCTCCATACCAAAACACGTCGGGTGTCACACTCCAGACTGAATCGGGACTCGTCTGTAAACAGCACTTGGCTCCAATCATGTTGCTCCCAATCTCGATGTTCAGCAGCCCATCTTCTTCGGTCCGCACGGTGGCGTGAGGTCAACGGAATGGAGACCATTGGCCTACGTGCATAGAGGCATCCCTGATGAAACCTATTGCGTACTGTTTGGCTGGACACCCTTCATCCTGTTGCCAAGAGCAACTGTTTTTGCAGCTGAGTAGCATTGTCTGTTCTGTTTCGACGAGTTGTTAACAGTATATACCGGTCATCAGTTGCTGTAGTGGCGCGTGTCCGACCTTGCCCTGGTCGACGTCTAACATTCCCTGTTTCTTGGAATCCATTCCACAGCCTTGCAACGACACTTCTGGCGACTCCAACAGCGTCCGTGACACTACGTTGTGTTTGCCCGGATTCAAGTCTGCCTATAATACGCCATGCCATGGATTCCGGTAAATCACGTTGTTGAGATATTTTCAAATCCCCTTTTCTCAAAAAGAATAACTGAGCAATCGAATTTCACAGTTAAGGCAGTGAAACAGACGTTTCTGCAACATCCCGATTTCCGCCCTTTTGTTCTTTTTCTGGTTTTTGACGTCATGAACTTTGATTTGCATATGAAGTTTTCTTCTTCTGTTTCCTGTTAGGCTTTAAATTATGGATGATTTATTTTATGTTACTTATCGGTGTAAGTATTTGCGTAATTTCGTTAAAACCATGTGCTCCCCTAATTTTTTAGAGCAGTATATATATATATATATATATATATATATATATATATATATATATATATATATATATATATATATATATATATATACCGGGTGCGTCATAAATTCGTGCAAAGTTCAAAAATTCGTAATAAAAGAAATAATGCTTTGAAATTTTTTTCTGTTTGAGCCAATAGGATCAGAGGGACATTGGATTTTTTTCCATGTAAAAAAAGAATTTATAAAACTAACCGAAAGATGGCGCCCACGCGTCATACTGAGACGTTTTAGGCAAATCAGGCAAACTCAAACAGAAAATCAAACAGATCACAATAGCATGAGACTGTGCATTTATTTTAAAGTAACAGATGTTCAACATTACTACCAGCACAAGGTAATAGGCAAGTGAGGCGCGTCACTAAACCCGTTACAACGGAATGTAGCTTCGATGGCAGCGACTGTCTGTCGAATGACATTTTTCAGTTCCACCAAAGTGGTTGGGGAGCAGCGGCACACATGAGACTTAAAGTATCCCCACAACTAAAAATTTGCCGGGGTCAAGTCTAGTGATCGTGACGGCCACAGAACCTTACAACCGCGACTTATTGAACTCGGTCTTCAATGAAAGATTCCAACAGGAATGTTTGGACGTCATGTGAAATGTTGGGCGGGGCTCCATCCTGCATGTCAAGATTGCGAAAATAGAATGACGGATCCATTTCCAGCCGGGTGTTTTATTGATAGCTTGATTTGCATAAAACGTCTCAGTATGACGTGTGAGCGCCCTCTTTCGGTTACTTTTGGAAGCATTTTTTTTTACATGGAAAAAAAAATCCAATGTCCCTCTGATCCTATTGGCGCAAACAGAAAAATTTTCGAGCATTACTTCTTTTATTACGAATTTTTGAACTTTGCACGAATTTATGACGCACCCGGTATATATAAATATATATATATATATATATATATATATATATATATATATATATATATATATATATATATATATATTATATATATATATATATATATATATATATGGAGGAGGAGTAGCAAGAATCATCAAAAGACATGGATCAAACGATGTCTATTCAGTTTCGTTGTATTTTCAAAATATAATAGTATAATTCCTTTTCTATTTTATTAGTTTAACTTATGTATGTAAAGTGTAATTTTTTTTCCTTTTACTGACTCTTTGATATGTGTTTCGATATCACTCCGAATTTTCCTGACAGCTATGATATGACTGTATTCATAATTCCATCGACTCATGTAATGCAGCAAAATGTCGACATGAGGTAGCGCTGTGTTGTGTTGGATCAGGTTTCTTCTTCACTCTCTTCATCTTTAACTTCTTCCCGAAGTTGAATCGTGGCAGTATTTATGATACCACGGTCATCCATTATGTTCAAACCCCGGTGTAATGATGCGCCTTCAAATAGGTGAAGATATCATAAAAATATGAAAAGAATAAGTTAATTCGAAGGCTTTCATCATTACATTCAAACTGTTAAAATTGGAAACGATGGCTAGAAGCGACATGCTAATTAAAGAGCGAAGCGGTCCGGTGTTTTGATGTAGAGGAAGAAGCGGTCAGCTTGGAAAGTTAGATCGCTAGACGCAGATAAGCGGGGTGTCTCCAAAAGTGACATTATACGACAAAGGGCTTTTCATTTCGAATTTACAACAGCGGCGTGAGAAAACCACAAACAACTTCGGAGGTTTGCATGCGGTTTCGGTGTTGGGCGTACATCGGGGAAGCAGGGGCAGCCAATTAAAGAAAGTTGAGGCGATGCAGGCAAATGAAATTTTGGCAGTATCAGGAATGGTTGAAAAGAAATTAGAAGGAGGTGTCAAGAAAGAAGAATGGGTTTTGAAATAATATAAATTGGAGAGTTTGGAAAATTTAAAAAGCTCTCTCCCCTTCTCTCTAAAATAGCAAGCTCTCAGATCTCTCAGGGAGAGACTTCTTTCTTGAGTTTGGCGTATCGAGTCGAGCTATAGTTCCCCGTTGCCTCATAAGATTTTGTGTTCTACGGCGTTGGGTCGAATTTTGAGTTCCCCAAATATAATTGTGAAATAAAATATTTTGTGTGTGCGTGTGATGATAGAAGGCAGCAGCAAGCTCAACGACATAGAAGCAAGAGAATTTCCCGGCATATAAACAGAAGTCGACCTACAAATATACCGGAACGCAACTCAACGAGTGAGTCAAAATATTTCATTTGTTTAGATAAGTCCTTTTCTTTTGGTTGATGTTTGTATTTGATTTGGCTTTGGTTTACGAATAGGTGTAGAGATAGTTAATAGGAGATATAATTGGTATTCTACGTTTTGGATAGTTATTGTGTGCTCCCTTGTTTCCTTTGAAAAGTAATCTTTGAAATTTTATATTAAAGGACGAGAAACTGATTTTGTGTATGGCTAGGTGTGTTTACGAAAGTTTTATTAAGATAAAATGTATAAATGTACAAATTGTAAATAAATCAAGTTTAATTTAAATTTAATTTGTTCTCTGTTTTAATTGTTTTTATTGGTTTTCAGTTTACTTGTTCGTTATTGCTAACTACGTCCTGAACTTTGGGTTATTAACAAATAACTTAAACACAACGCACCCAACTATCCTTTTATAAAATAAATAATTAATGTACTACCCCAACTAAGTCACGCCCGATAAAATAACTTTTGGATGAGCAATACGACACCCGGTTCACGCAAATTACTTTCTAACCATTCTAGACGATTTTATTTTCTACCTCCAAAAATCCTTTTAAATTTGCCCTTAAATTCATAAAAGGTTCATCATTCATCGGTCTTTACCCAGGGAAATGCCACCGATTCAAGAAGTGCTATTTTCGCACATTATCGCATCTTTTATCATATAAAAATCTTCTCAAGTAGAAAAATTTATTTTAAAAATCGTGTTATATTTGTATATATGTATATCGGAATAAACTTTACTGCAGTTTTTAATAAATTATTCAGGTAACATTTTAGATAAAGATTTCAGATTTTTCCTGCACGAATAATCCGCAACCCAGATAATCCGTACACGGATAATCGAGAGTACACTATATATGAGGGGTGTTCAAATGAAAAGGTACGAAACGACACTGGAGGTATAATAGAAGCCTTTATTCAAAAGTAATCACCAGAGGCCTGAGCACAACTATCCCACTGTTTCACGAAGGATTCCCTGTTCCCAGAATTTCTGTGGCTGTGACAAGAGCCAGTCCTCCACTGTGTCTTTCAGTTCGTCGTCCGAGTTGAAACGCTTCCCTTTGAGATGATTATTTAGCGGACCAAACAGATGGAAGTCGCAAGGCGACATGTCCGGGCTGTAGGGCGGCTGTTCAAGCTGCTCCCACTTGGACAGCACACTTTGTTTGACCCTGGAGACATGTGGACGCGCGTTATCGTGGAGCAGAATCACTCCCTCCATGAGCAGCCCAGGCCGTTTGCTCTTGATGGACTTGCGTAGGATACGGAGTGTCTCACAGTACACGTCACCGTTGATGGTTTTTCCGTGCTAGAGGAATTCGATGAGTGTCGGACTTCGGACGTCGAAAAAGACTGTGAGCATCACCTTGCCTGCTAAGGTCGAATTTTGCAATGTGAACGCCATGATGTCCTCACGCACACTGCCGCGTCAATTGGACGGAACACACAACTGCCTGCATCTCTCCTGCGTCATGTACGGGCGCCCGCGCATGCATACAACCACCCTGGACACTACCATTGCGTCCCTAGATGTCTCACTACGTTATCTCAAAGCGGCATATTCAAATTTCAACCAGTTTGGTTGTTACATCGTTTCGTGCCTTTTCATTTGAACATTATATATATATATATATATATATATATATATATATATATATATATATATATATATATATAAAATATATTATATATTTAAAATTTACCTACATAATTTATTAAAAATTACATCCAAATTTTTTCCGATATAGATATCTAAAAAGAACAAGATTATTAAAATAAAAATGTTCTACTTCAGGAGATTTTTACTTGTTAAAAGATGCGATACTATATCTATATATCTATCTATATATATATATATATATATATATATATATATATATATATATATATATATATATATATATATATATATATATATATATATATATATATAAAATAGAAATCTGACTGTCTTGTGTATCTGCAGTGAAGCAAACACAAATTAACACTTGTATAAGCTATGCAACATAATTAAATTTTTATATAACCTCCGAAAATGAGCATAAGATAAAAACAATTTCTTCATTTTGATTATCTAATCTTAGATTGTAAACCTGGTACTCGTGCAAGAAATTTCAGAGGGACATTTAAATTGTAGATGAAAGCTTAATTTAATCATTACGGACTCTCGAATTCATGTTGTAACCTCTCCAAGTTTCCTTTAGACTTGTAGTGGCACGTAAAACCTTGTGGGAGAAACACTAGCAGCAAAAGATTTTTTAAAAAAATCTGTCGGGTTGAAGGAACCATCAATGAAGTTCCCATCGAATTTTAACATGTTTTGGGTTGGGAGCTATGAGCCGTGCCTATCTGATCGTTCCCGAAAGCTTGGGAAAATCTCTGATTTAAAAATTCCCGACCACCTTGGAACTCCTTAACCTGTCACTTGGTGGCTGATATTCAGAGATTTTGACACTACAGAAGACATAAGTTTTCACTTAACGACCTATCGGACCGATCCAAAACGCGGCCTGTCATAGGGAGTTAATACCTCAATCCCGTCCCGAAAACAAGCGTTTACACAGAAGAACCCCCACATCGCTGTAAAAGAATTTTTCCAGCGGATATATACCCAGAATCTTTGTTCGAAAGAATCCCTGTAAGATCCGGACAAGAAGCGACCACGCGAACTCTGCCTCCTGAAACTAAACTAGTTGGTACCGTCAAAACATGACGGCTAGATAGTAAATAAATGTACTAATAGACAAATTATACCCAACACATCATTGCCAAATGTTGAAAATCATAATAATGCGCAGAAACAAATGCGGTTTAAGAGGCTTCGTGTTTAGGCGGCTTCGTGCATAGTGAGTATCTAAAGCCGGATTTTAAAATATCACTGAACATGCGCAGAAAGCATTTTTTTTATTGTAAATTATCGTTAATTATACAGCGCGGAATAAATAATTTCCATCAGGTTTAATCTTATATTTCGCAAACATACGTAATTATCATAAAAATAAAAAATAGCAGAGAGATATCTAGAGTATGTCACTGAGCATGCGCAAAAACAGTGAGTTTCTAGAAACAGATTTAAACATGCCACTGAGCATGCGCAGAAATAAATTTTTAATTGTAAATTAGCGCTAATTAATAGAAATTGCGGTTACAGAAATCAAATTTGACAAATCTACAGATTACAATCTATCATTTAAGACCAAAATGAAGTAAATTGATGCAGTAGTTTTCTCTCACGGACTGCCCAAAAAGTCGGATTAGCAATTTAAATATATAGATAGTTGATAGGAGAAGCCGCTGTTAAAGTTTTTTGTAACCAGACGTCTCGTTCAGCTATAATTTGTTCAAATCAACGTTAAATCTGTAAAGGGAACGATGGATGTTAAAATTTATCTTTTTTTACTTTTTATCATAGAGATATGAAATTTTGTACATACGTATATACATTTCGCCATAAGTATATAGCAGAGGTGGGGAACCTTTTTACCATTAGAGGCCACATGTAAATTAGGTAGTAATAAAGGAGGCCGCATAAGTTGATGTACCTATAAATGCGACTTTTATGAAATTATTATAGTTAGGTATAATTTTAACAATTTGGTGCATTATATAGAAAAATAACAAAAAAAAATTAAGTCCTTATTTATTTATTATTTGACTTAAAAAGTTACAATATAAAATATTTTTGTATTCACATAAGAGTAAAAACTTGTTATAACATTTATAGAGATTCTTTGCTCACTTCTACCCAGACTTGGGTGTATATAATTTGAAGTGGCACTCTATTTGAATTTGAAGCAAACACAGTTTATACATGAAACAATGTTTATTGAATTCGTTGCACATATAATTGGCTTTTACAGCAATAAGCATGCGTACTACTTGTACGGAATGTATAAACACAGCTTTCAAGAACAATATATTTTTATACTCACGAACAGTAAGTCAAACCAGCAGTACTGCCATGTAAACTTCTGGCCCGCTAAGCACTAGCGCAGGATAACACCTTTTCAACCTTAACAACCTCCCCTTTTTTATTAATGACGCTGCGTGGTATTTATACTAAGCGCGTATGCCGAAATTAGCATATCTAAAGCAGCTTCTTTAATTCACTCAAAAGTTCGATTCTTGTGAATCGAATCTTGTGTATACCTTACACATTAATCATTAATTATTATTTTTTTATAAAATTATAAGATTCATAGGTACCACTGTAATTTTTTATATTTCACTGCTGGTATTTTTATTTATGTAAACACCGTATATATATCCAGATTTTTAAATTTTAATAAACAACTACATATTTAAATACCACTTCAAATTAAAATAATAAAGTAGAAGTATTTTTAAATAATTTTAACATTATAAAAAAACAATAGAAAAATAATAGTATTAAATTATAAATAACTGACATAGCAACAATTCCTAAAATAATTTTAAAATCCGATGGAAAATTTAAGCTAGTAGGATATTTGCATTTGTTTCTTGCTTGAAAGTAATTGAATATTTGGATCAAGCTTCGTTACGCGAAGCCTGCGTACATACATTCATGCCGTTCTTTATTCAATTCCATTGATTTGCAAATCGTAGTAATCTATAAAATTAAATATTAATTAATACAAGTGCTAGCTTTTATTAAGGCCGCACAAGAAGATTACGGAGGCCGCATGCGGCATTAAGGCCGCGCGTTCCCCACCTCTGGTGTATAGAATACCGTAAAAGAAATTTCTAATCTTATAATTCTAAGATTTTTTTAAAAATTTAAATTTATAAACAAAATTTTAAAATGCTCCTTGCGACTTAATTTTTAAAATATGTCCTCCATTTTGCATTTTAATCACTTAAAACTGTACTAGTTGGTACCCGTCAAAACATGGCGGCTAGATAGTAAATAAATGTACTAATAACAAATTATACCCAACACATCATTGCCAAATGTTGAAAATCATAATAATGCGCAGAAACGAATGCGGTTTAAGTGGCTTCGTGTTTAAGCGGCTTCGTGCATAGTGAGTATCTAAAGCCGGATTTTAAAATATCACTGAACATGCGCAGAAAGCATTTTTTTATTATAAATTATCGTTAATTAAACAGCGCGGAATAAATAATTTCCATCAGGTTTAATCTTATATTTCGCAAACATACGTAATTATGATAAAAATAAAAAACAGCAGAGAGATATCTAGAGTATGTCACTGAGCATGCGCAAAAACAGTGAGTTTCTAGAAACAGATTTAAACATGCCACTAAGCATGAGCAGAAATAAATTTTTAATTGTAAATTAGCGCTAATTAATAGAAATTGCGGTTACAGAAATCAAATTTGACAAATCTACAGATTACAATCTTTCATTTAAGACCAAAATGAAGTAAATTGATGCAGTAGTTTTCTCTCACGGACTGCCCAAAAAGTCGGCTTAGCAATTTAAATATATAGATTAATAATAAATCTGCCTATAGATTACTTAATCCCTTGAATAGTTAATTTTTGAGAGTTTTTTTCTCAATTCCATCTCGATTTTCATCAAAATTTTGCCTTTTAATAAGTTATAAATCAACTTTAATTACCTTAATGAAGTCGAAATTTATTCTAATCAATTTCATGAATTTTGGACAAAAATTAAGTAGCATGGAGCCTTTAAAAAGTCTAAAAACCTTAAAAAATCTGTTTTGAGAAAAAAAAAATTTGAAGTTTATTACTACACATACCTTTATTACTTGCTTCGTAGAAGTTTCATAAATGATTTTTTACTTGAAAAAAACTTATTCTACAGAAATATTTTTTTTCTCCAATGCGGCAGACGGTATTCTTGGACATTATCCTTACCGTCATATGACACCGCTGTATTGCAGGCCACTTTTCTGGGAGCACCGTATAGGTGGAACAGCATAACCACCCTTATAGGCCGGTCCCGTAATTTTGAACCGAGTCAAGTGACCAGACTGGAACACTTGACCCCGCACTTCCAGAGGTAAATTTGAAAACTTTGAGGACATTGCAGCCACAACAGATTTGACCTGCACCAGGCGTCATTAGTGTACACAGCAGTGGCTTTGTCAGCAACCGGCATCAAAACCGCAACCCTCAGATCATTGGCTCGACGCCTTTGCCAACCGAGCCACCACGTCCTTTTTTTTCTTTTTCTTACAATAACATAATCAATCTATATATATAAAACAGTTCCGTAACTGACTCACTGACTCACTGACATACAATGCACAGACCAAACATTTGGATATTATCCAAAAAAAATAAATATCCCTTACGATTTTTTTATAAATGTATATATATATATATATATATATGTATATGTATATTTTTTACATCAGTTGTATACATTGATCGTTGTATTTATTATAAATATATTTATACATATTTTTGGCAATAATTGCATACATTCCCCGTTGTCTTTAATTTGAATGTACTCAGTAGCGAAGCGCGGGTTTTCAGCTAGTATTACAATAAAAAAGATTTGCTCAAATAAAGGTCCACGGTCCCCTTAAGTTTTAGTTCAATATTACATTTGTTAAGTCTTAGTACAATTCTGGCCTGTTTCGTTAGTCGTCAGAAACCACTCGGACATTACTTATTATTTGCCACGGAATCGATCAGCACACGTGAACGCCTCAACCACTCACCACAAGTTGTCACAGACTTCTGTCTTTATGGATTGAAAATTAAATTCTAATGAGATTTTTCAAATTATAATCATCAGTCTTTGACAGATATCGAATAATGTAAATCTGTCACCTTTCGTTGGTAAGATGAGAGATTTCATCGGTAAAATAGTAGTGTTTACTTCCAAGGAATGTTTTAAAACTTTTAGTAATTATGTTGCAAGGAAAGTGTTTCTGAAACCGAAGTATTAAAAATACAATGAATTTCATTTTATTTAACTCGGAAAATAACATTTCTTCCGTCTTTATTATTAAATTATCCAAATATGTTTTTTTACGAGTTAACTGGTAATCTGCTTAAAGTAAGTATGAATTTCCTTTACATACGAGCGTCTGGAAGAAACGAAAAGAATATTTCTTTAAAAAGTCTGTTTTTTCTATTCCATTTCTTTGCAGTTTTTTTTTTTAAGAAATCCAATACAAAATAAAAACGTGCCAGTTTACTCATTAAAGTGCTTACATTATACATATCTGCAGTCGTAATACCCAGTAACAATTAGCTATTTATACCCTAAGTGAATCAAACCTCTCAACGTAAGAAGATTATACGCTTAGCTCCGAAGCCGCAAAAAATCCTGCGTAAGAAAGAAGAGGGGATAAAAAAAAAAATGTTGCCTTTAACTTTTTATGTTTTCTTATGTCCTAATCTGCAGTTATGGAAATGGCTACCGGAACTCCTCTCCCATTTCATTCTGATATCTTACTTCACTCTTATATAAGGCTGACCATCCCTGTTGGATTCCCTCGGCTCCATGTTCATTCATGGTGAACATTTTTCAAGTGGTAGTCGACACGGAGATAAAGATATTTTTTTTCTAAATTGAACTCCTTCATAGAGATAGCAATTTTTTTGTCTCTGCCATCCTAATCATTATAGAAATGTCGTCGTCTACCCAAGGAAATCATGTGCGTAGTTTGAACTATTTTACATATCACATAAGAAATAAAACAAAACTGGTCAAAGTCAGGGTATGAAAAGCCTTCACTATAAGTAACTGTGAATATATATATATATATATATATATATATATATATATATATATACACAGTAAAAGCTCGTCTATCCGGATCAGATTTGTAGACATTATTTTAATTAATGTTCACATTAGGTAATAATTTATAACTAAACTATTATAGAAAGAACGTAACTACACGTACGCCAGATATTCGGTGTTTAGTTTGATTCAACTAAAATGGACAGTAAAAATTGCGGCGTAGTAGAGGTGAATGTCTGACGACAAGTGCCTCCACATTGGAAAAAAAAAGTTTGATTCAATCAACAGTTCCTGAATAGATTGTACAATAAATTATAGGAATAAAATGCTTTTTGTAAGTTTGAGAAAGCTTTACTAGACTTACCAGTTCTTTGTTAAGAATGACGTGAAAAGTTATTTTTATATTTTTTAATATCTTGTAAAGAATACTATGTAATTTTGTTACAAAGCATAGTTTTTTCATCGTAATAAATGGTAAGTCTGCTTAGTTAAGGATTTTGTTTTGCTTATTACCCATATTGAACGGATTATCCGGATTTTTGATTATCCGGATTGCCTATGGTCCCGGTTAGACCGGATAAACCAGGTTTTACTATATATATATATATATATATATATATATATATATATATATATATATATATATATATATATATATATATATATATATATATTAAGTATGCCGATGATGAGACCCCTTTTTATTTTCATATATAACTAGGAAAGTAAATGAGGGATTATAGTACCAACTTGATATCCTTTTAATATATACATTTTCTACATATAACAATGACAGAAAATTGAAAATAACCTTACAGTTTTCTTGTATTAAATTATAAACACAAGTGTTCCATTTTTGGGGTCTGAAAAAAGTAGTCCTAATATGAGACCCCCATTCTACAACTCTAAATATGAATTAGAATTACTGAAAAGTTCGTGATAACAAAACTGTACACAATAATTAGATAACAGTTACCTATATACTCTAATAGGGGAAAAAGAAAAGTGACATTTTAAACAAATTATTTGGTTTACACTATAGGTTTTGTTTACTTTTTGTTTTTAGATTCAAACTTTTCACATTGTTTACAAATGAAAAGTTCGTCAGCTCCACAATCTTCATGGGCCCATGTGAAACACCTTCTACATTGACGCCACTGCTCTCCCCGTTTGTCTTCTAAAAATAAACAACCACAAAAACGGCATTCAGCGTCGTTTTCATCAATGCTATCATCACTGCTGTCATGGAGAGAAAGTTTTTCACCATCTTCAAAAGAGCTGAGATCATCATAGCTGTAATTAGGCTTATTCGTTCTCTGGTTTTTAACTAGTGTTGCATTTTCATCCATCCTTAATTTTCCCCTTCCTGTAGGGACCCCTTTGCCTTTTCTTTTGCCTTTATTGTTTCCTTATCCTTTTCGTTTTTATCTTAATCTCCTTTTTCCTTGTTTATCGTTTGATTTCTTATCTTTTAGGTCTATTCTTTTTTTTCTTCTAGGAAACACAGTTTCTTTCGAATATGCTGCAGTTCTTTTAATAATGCTATCAATCAATTTATTTTTATAAGGCGATGATGTGATAATATCGGCTTTACAGGCCCCCACTTGGTTTCGAGGTGTTTTTCTCAGGTAACGTAGGCAAGGGATTTATTTCTTCAGGGGTCACTAAGAACTGGTTTGAACTTGTTTGATCAATATCTTACACGTTGTCACTACTGCTACATGGTTGTGGATTTCGCCTGGACGTCATTGCATTTGCAGCTTCAGAGGAAACAAGGCTGTGAGAGTGAAAACTAAAATGCCTAATATGAGACCCTATCTCATATTAGGCATGATTTGGGGTCTCATATTGGGCACGGCCATGTTGTTGAACACGCCAACGAATTTTTTAGATTAGGATTGAAGTTAGCTTAAAAACAAATAGGCTTGTTTACACACCACATTTATAGCTACCTATCCAATACTAACAGTTTTAATAAGAGTCTCACCTTAAAGGTGAAAGCAGCCAAAGAAAATGGTGATGCAAAAAAGTCGACGAGCACACATTCAGGAAAAAAATACTGCACCTTTGTGTGCGCTTGCAAACACTGCACTGACTCACCAATTACGAATGATGCAATAGACTACTGTTTTACGCTCCAGTCGCCAGGCGGCAGCACTTTATACGTCCTATAAGCTGGGGTCTCATATTAGGCATACTTACTCTCTCTCTCTCTATATATATATAATATATAGACATTGTTCCGTCCCCATGGTTGAAATAAACACATGAAGACAAATCTTTAAAACACAGAGGTTGTATTAAAAAATTTATATATATATATATATATATATATATATATATATATATATATATATATATATATATAACTGATATAAAATCTACACAAAAGAAATTAATGGACAAAACCGTAACTACTCAGATATAAGAAAATAGGACGGAAAAGCAAATCAGATATGGAAGTCTTGTAGTTGATAACAGGGAGGAGTTGTGACCTCCCTCTCCGGTTTAACTCAGTTTTATGCCGGGCAACACTCCCGGAGGTCAGGTACAAGACTAAAACCTTAAAATGATATTAAAGAACAAAATAGACTAAAGAACAGAAATAAGAATTGAAAATCAAACCTATAACAACAAAAAAAGCAACACGACACAAAGAAACCAGCCTATCCCCCACCCGCAGCACAGCCATTTGCGTTATTTAACATACACTCGTTCAACCAAGTAGAGAAGCGCATAATGCGGTTACAGTCATTTAGGTTAAAAAATCCGGTTAAAATAGATTTTAAAAAATAAAATGGAAAACCTTGTTCACTTGCCACTAGCATGAATTTGTTAATTTTTATGTCCATATCAGTTTGTTTTGAATGTAATCTATAACATCTTAATAAATAATTTATAATGACATTACGCTTGATGTTTTTGTGGACGTCACTATTCCAGGACATAATGCGTACGGTTTTAAATGAATAGTGATCGCGTTTATCATATAGCCTATAAATAATGTTTTGTTTTTCGTCAATTGACAGTGTTAAATCTAAGAAAGCTAGTCCTCCCGAGTTATCACGCTCAGTTTCCACAATTTCTAAACATTTTGGGTAAAAATCTATATTCAAAGCAGTTATATTATTATTAAAACAAATAAGAATGTCGTCCACGTATCTAAAAAACAATAGCTCATTCAGTAACATTACTCCTCGCTCATAATGGTGTAAGTATATGTCTGCCAAAGCTGACGAACAGCCACCTCCCATTTGAACTCCATGAATTGTCTCACGCAGCACTAAATTTATAAGAGCTAGATATTTACCTATAGAAATAAATTCATTTAAATCGTAAGGCTCGTAAAGGCCAACAATAATATCGTAAAGATCGTTTAGATTAATTGAATTAAAAAGATCGTTAAAGTCATAACTCTTTAAGTCAGTTACATCTCCCATACCCTTCAATTGTTGGACTACAGAATAACTGTTTTTGATGAAATAAGCAATATTTCTGATTGTCCAGATCTGATAGACGTCATGACAAAGGGTACGGATTTTCGAGTTGGTTATTTGCACAATGTCATACTTAAATTGAGAAATAATTTGGAGGATTTTATATATCGTACGGCAATTAAATTTAACATGCCGGATGTTGCTTTTGCAGAATGGAAATACCATTATTTGAGGGACTTTACAGACGCATATAATGCTATTGAGTGTAGGAATGAATATGGCCATATAAAAAACTTAAGATATGCTATTGGTAAGATACAGTGTGAATTTGTAATAACATACGTTGATAAAGTAGCATCCAACTATGCTTTTATCTGCAAATATTTTTTTGCGAGTATTTAATAAGTCAATATAAAAATGATAAGATCTACCTCAAACTCGATATTCCACGACGTACTATAGAAAACCGAATAAAGGCCTTATATCGTAAAGCTGGCTTACAAATAAATCATAAATTTAAATTTCCTTATCTGGTTTTAATTCCAAAATTTCATAAATCACCTTTAAAATTTCGTTCTGTTACAATAGGTTGCAATACGTACTTAAAAATGGCTAATGATAAATTATTAAAAATTCTTAATGCAGTTATTTTGAAGCTTATTGCAGAAGGTGCTTATTTCATCAAAAACAGTTATTCTGTAGTCCAACAATTGAAGGGTATGGGAGATGTAACTGACTTAAAGAGTTATGACTTTACCGATCTTTTTATTTCAATTAATCTAAACGATCTTTACGATATTATTGTTGGCCTTTACGAGCCTTACAATTTAAATGAATTTATTTCTATAGGTAAATATCTAGCTCTTATAAATTTAGTGCTGCGTGAGACAATTCATGGAGTTCCAATGGGAGGTGGCTGTTCGTCAGCTTTGGCAGACATATACTTACACCATTATGAGCGAGGAGTAATGTTACTGAATGAGCTATTGTTTTTTAGATACGTGGACGACATTCTTATTTGTTTTAATAATAATATAACTGCTTTGAATATAGATTTTTACCCAAAATGTTTAGAAATTGTGGAAACTGAGCGTGATAACTCGGGAGGACTAGCTTTCTTAGATTTAACACTGTCAATTGACGAAAAACAAAACATTATTTATAGGCTATATGATAAACGCGATCACTATTCATTTAAAACCGTACGCATTATGTCCTGGAATAGTGACGTCCACAAAAACATCAAGCGTAATGTCATTATAAATTATTTATTAAGATGTTATAGATTACATTCAAAACAAACTGATATGGACATAAAAATTAACAAATTCATGCTAGTGGCAAGTGAACAAGGTTTTCCATTTTATTTTTTAAAATCTATTTTAACCGAATTTTGTAACCTAAATGACTGTAACCGCATTATGCGCTTCTCTACTTGGTTGAACGAGTGTATGTTAAATAACGCAAATGGCTGTGATGCGGGTGGGGGATAGGCTGGTTTCTTTGTGTCGTGTTGCTTTTTTTGTTGTTATAGGTTTGATTTTCAATTCTTATTTCTGTTCTTTAGTCTATTTTGTTCTTTAATATCATTTTAAGGTTTTAGTCTTGTACCTGACCTCCGGGAGTGTTGCCCGGCATAAAACTGAGTTAAACCGGAGAGGGGGGTCACAACTCCTCCCGGTCATCAACTACAAGACTTCCATATCTGATTTGCTTTTCCGTCCTATTTTCTTATATCTGAGTAGTTACGGTTTTGTCCATTAATTTCTTTTGTGTAGATTTTATATCAGTTGTATAGTAACTGGTTTGGTGACAGCAAGGCGCAACAAATCATGATTACTGTTTTTAGTTTTTAGCTATTAAGGTGATTATTTATTAGTCACTTTATATTTGACACTTATATATATATATATATATATGTATATATATCTACATATATACAAGCAGAGAGACTATGCTCGTCTGCATAGAGATATTCTCAAAAAAAAGAAGAAGAAGTTACTATATTTCGTTACTAGATCTCTCCGGTCAGCAGTCTGGAACCGTCCCGTCCCAATCTTTTCACAGAAACGTCGGCCGAGGCTCTCGGTGCTCTCTCACAGCCCCCTAATCGAGCAATCTCTGCTCTAAAAAATCACGAAGACTTTACGAAAGACTCTCCAGTATTTACTAGAGAGGTTTCTCTCTAAATGGCCGCGAAGACTTTAACATACAACTGATATGGATCCCGGCTGCGGGCCCTTCTGGTCTTCACTTTGTCACCGCGGAACTTCGGACTTCGGATCTCTGCACATCACACTATCGGCCCTGCTGTCTCTGCGGGACTGTCGCCAGGCTCAACACAAAACTCTAAGCATTTTCAGGCGCCCCTACTTATCTCTCCGTCTGGCGGGAGAAATTTTCCGCGCATTTTGCGCTGCGGCCCACCGACGCTGGTCAATTTCCGCATCCACGGGCGTGCCTTTCAGCTCTCACCAGGGCGGGGGTCTTCACTTGGAGAGTTTTTTTTTTGGGGGGGGGAGTCAGGCGCCTCCTTATTTGTTCTTCCGGCCGTAGAACTTTTCCCGCGTTTTTCGGGTTCACACGCTCGGCGAACGGTCAACGGATGTCCATCCCTTTTCAGTTCCCACGGGGCCCAGCGTCAGCGAGACGGAGTCATTCTCAGCTTCCCCCATGCGGTAGCGCCACTAGATTTTCGTTTTGTCAGCAATGTCTCGTAGAAAAATAAGAACCGAGGCGACCGTTGGTAATTAAATGGCCCCTTGGATTTTTCGGAACCAGGCCTCCCTCGAAAAAGAGAGCTCTGGCGCTTGGGTGCTCTTTTTCCCAGAAAAAAGCCACGATGTTACAACATATAAGTATAGGAGAAGTATGACGTTCTGTGTACCTGCAGTTAAACGAACACAAATTAACAACTGGTATGAACCATACATCCTAAATAAATTTTAAGAAAATCTTCTAAAACGAGCATAAGATAAAAGCAATTTCTTCATTTTGATTACCTTATTTTAGATTGTAAGCCTGTTGCTTGCGCAAGAAATTTCAGAAGGACATTTAAATTTCAAATGAAAGTTTAATTTAATAACTACGGATTCATATGTAATCTTATGAAATTTGATACAAAGTATACCCCATTTTCCTCCTGAATCATTTAAATTTTAAATTATTATCTACGTTTCTTTTAAAAAACGAAAAAGATACCCAGGTAAACTATTTGTTGCTCTGTTGCGGAGTACAATTAAAAAGAATACATATATATATATATATATATATATATATATATATGTAATGAATTAGTAGTCGTCGAATGGTTGAGGCATTTCGTATGGTTGAACAGCGTCGGAGTCAGGCTTCGGAGTCAGGCGGTTGAGCAGATAAATCGAAACTCCCGGCGAGGAACACACATTCAAATGTTGATCAAAATCTCATTTATTTTGGATTACTTCGAGGTTTAAACTACACTTCATAAATCTTACAATTTAAATTTAGTTACGGATTATCATATTACAACACTGCCCGAGACTGTCGGAACAGCGCAATATAAAATGAAGACAAAGGGGTCGCTGCGCGCCCAAAGTTACATGTTGACCAGTCTGTAGCAGGACACAAAAAGCACGGGGCACTCTTAGGAGACGCCAGAGTTTTTAGGCGGCCTGAACTTCTATTGGTTAAAAGGCTGACACGTGATTAAGTCGCGTCAGATGAGGTGATGGCTCGCGATGCCCGTTATATAATGCTTATATAATGCTTTCGCACGTGCAGCCGCTTTAGGGGAAAAGATAAATTTATGTTGGTCGATTATAGGTCGCAATCCAAAGTTAAGGGAACGGTATTCTGTTGCACAAAGATAAAGGAATTTGGAAAAAGCATGTTAGGGGTGTTTAAAAGGATTAAAATTTGTTTCATATATATATATATATATATATATATATATATATATATATATATATATATATATATATATATCTTTCAATCGAAATCCATGATTGTTTCTACAAAGCAGAGGTTCTCATCTTAGGGGGGGGGGGGGAGCGCACCTCCCTGGGGAGGCGTGAGGGATATTCAGGGGGGATGGAGGATGGTTAGTAAAAGATATGAGGAGAACGTATTTTAATATGGTTACTGTAAAACCTCTTCACTTCTACAGGTTCGCTTTGGTTCGTTTCGTTATCAGGACGTTTGCAGTGGTACACAAGTAAATTTTCACATCACAAAGTTCAGTACAACACCAGTGAATATTCAAAGTTTTATTTTCTTTCGCAAGCACAAACACAGCTATCTATCTACAAGCTTATTTTACATTATATACAATCAATTAACTACCTCAGTCATCTCCCAATGACTGCTACCTAACACAGGCCTAGTGCGTCTTCGGGATGACAAATACACCCACGCACTTTACTCTGATCAGCACCGATCCCTCGAGCAAACAACAGCAGACCGAACACCGCACGCCTTCTCTCGCGTGGGCCACAAGTAGTGTCTCTGACGTCCCCCTGAATTCTGCCCGGAGCATCGTCTACAAACTCGAACCCCTTATCGAGCCGGGGTCATTGCCCTACTCCCCCTGCTTTCTTGAGAGAAAAGTAGCACGAACAAGACAAAAGGGGTTGACGCGGCAGACACGACAGTTATTTTATATATATACAGGGTCATCGAAAAAGGTGTCCCTGATTTCAGTTGTGCCGACCGGGAGCAACATTCGACAAATCGGATTTTGCGTAGCAGCAGGTGGTATGTTAACTCTGGGAGTTTTATTTATCCACGTCATAGTGACCGTGACTGCTCTGGAAATATGCGCCGACGCTGTGAAATCGCGCTTCCTTCTACATGGGTTTTGACGTTGGATAGGAAGGGACGGTCCAATTTTTTGCCGCAAAGATGCCGGATTTGACCTCTCTAGACTTTGTTCCATCGGGTTACCTGAAAAACATTTGTGCACGCTGAGAAGATCCGGGACAACGCCCTTTATCGGACAGAATCACTGTTGCAATAGCGACTGCTCCTGCTATGATCGAGCGTACCTGAATGGAGATCGACAACAGCCTAGATGTGTCGAGCAACAAGGGATGCTCCTATTGAAACCTACTAAGTAACGTCCAAAACTTGATTCGTTTCTGTATCTTTTGGTGAAAAAATAAACATCATTATTTCTATAATATGGTTCTTTATTTCGCGTTGCAAACACGGACACCTTTTTCGATGATCTTGTACATACAGGGTCTGTTCAGAAAGTAATGAGACTGGTTCCATAAAATTCATCTATTTGAAGATAATTTGACAGACACTTAATATTCTTCAAAACAGCCTCCTCCTGCAATAATACACCGTTACCAACGACTCTGCCACCCATTCATGCCCGCATAGAAGTTTTCAACTGGAATGCTGTTCAGAGCGCGCGTTACGTTTTGCTGCAAGTTCTCCAGATTATCAAAACGATGACCTTTTAAGCTGGATTTTAACCGAGGGAATAGAAAAAAGTCGTTGCGACGTTGTGTTTTGCCAGGAACTGAGTCACTTTGAAGGATGTGTGGACCGACGCATTATCGTGGTGCAGAATCCAAATGTTTGCGAGCTCCGGGCGGACGCACGTGATTCGATTCCTTAACGTTTGAAGCACTTTATTGTAAAAATCTGCATTAACTGTCTGTCCGGATGACATCATTCGGACACTCATCCGACGATCAGAGTCCAAAAGCGCTTTAATTTTAGCCACATTGTCTGAAGTTCAAGAACTTCAGACAAAGTGGCTAAATGGATGCCCAGCGCGTTGTTCATCATCGACGTCCTCTCTTCCGTCTTTGTGCCACCTAAACACTTGAGCCTTGGACAGAGAATCCTTCCCGTAGGCTTCTCTTAACGTGGCAAGCGTCTTAGTAGTCGATTTGATTAGTTTTACACAAAATTTTATGGCGTATCGCTGCTCGACACAAAGGTCATCGTTTTGACAGTCTGGAGAACTTACAGAAAAACGTAATGCGCATTCTGAACAGCATTCCAGTTGCAGACTTCCAGGCGGGCATCAATGGGTGGCAGACACGTTGGCAACGGTGTATTAATGCGGGAAAAGGTTATTTTTAAGACTATAAAGTGTCTGTCAAATTGTCTTCAAATAAACGAATTTTATGGAATCAGTCTCAATACTATATGGACAGACCCTGTATATGTGTGTGTCGTGTATGTATAATATATATGTATACACACAAAGACACACACACAGATATATATATATATATATATATATATATATATATATATATAATATATATATATATATATATATATATAGATAGATAGATAGATAGATAGATAGATAGATAGATAGATAAATAGATAGATAGATAGATAGATATATCCATTACATTCTTTAAAATGCAACCTGAAAAGGAAAACTAGCTCATATTTACATGGCTGGAGGCTTTTAGGCTCAGCCTGAAAGGAATTAAAATTTTGAAGCAGTCGGGTCGAATCGTTTTATTAGAGAGATAAAAAATACGTCCATTGCAGACGACAGCTCGGAGCGAAGAGAATATTACCTTTCAACCTTACATGCGAGATTCGAAAAAAACATGTGGCTGTTATTTTGAACGGTCAGCAGAAAATTGGGGCTGGTGATGCGAACCCACGCATTCCTTCAGACGTATACACGTGTAGAAATGCAACGTATGCGATTTTATGAGAAGTTCTGTCGCATTGGGTTTTTAAACGATAGAGTAATATTACTGGGGATTGGATTTAGGAAAGGGAATTTAAATGATAGAATGGAGGGCCTAATATTTAATTTATTATATATATATATATATATATATATATAAAATATAGTATATATATATGCCCTTTTATCAAAATTACTCTATTGCCGTAGAAAATATAATTTGTCACAGGTTCAATTCTATCAGAGGATGGAGATCTTTATCAAAGTTCATTTATCTAATATATATTCCTCAGTTCAAGATCAAACACTCATTATGATCAAATAATGCATCTTCAGAGATGTTATCATCAAAACGAAAAAGTGGCATTTATCATTCATTTATGAATTTCCGCAATTCATAATGAATTCCCGCAATCGGCTGCTTAACCGCAGGCGAAATACAAAAATCTCTTTAAATCAGTAGGCACTGCAGGAGGCGATTTATTCGCTGGCTCTACAGTAAGTAATAACCGATCCCATATGTCACAGAGTAATGAAACATGTAGCAAGCTGTCTTTTGCATGCACTATAAATAAACAACTTTCTCTCCTACAGAGGAAAAGAGGATCTGTAAAAGACGTCATAGTGCTAATTCAACTACTTTAATTAATAAATCCTTGGTAGAGAAAATTCGTTAAAATGTACACTACGCACAGACCCGTAATATAATATAACCCGTAATAGTATAAATATATATATTTTGCATTTTTTGGCATAAAATGAGTATTGGTGTTCGTATCGCAAATGCATGACACATCAGAATTGCAAATGCAGAAAAAAAACTATCAAAAATAACAGTTCATATTAAATATCTCAACTCTGATATATATATATATATATACACTGCTGGCCACCCAAATTGCAACACCAAGAAATACAAGAGATATCACAACAAAATTTATTTTGTAGATAACATGTTGACCAAGTATCAAATGATTAAATTTATAGACTTCTGTGAAGTGTGGCTCCTGCCAAAATCAGTAGCCAGAGTAGCCGCCATTGTTGGAGATCACCGCTGCCACACGCCTCGGCATTGATTCAAAGAGACTTTGGATGAGTTCTTGGGGTACAACAGACCCAGCAGCTTCCACACGTTGCCAAAGTTGATCTGCTTTGGCAGCTGGGGATGGAATCTGGGTCAATCGTAGAGCAACCTTGGACCACATGTTTTCTATCGGCGAAAGATCCGGAGAGCGAGGCGGCCAGTGAAGAAATTCAATATGGCGATTGACGAAGAACCGTTGGACAATGCGTGCCACGTGTGGTCGCGCATTATCCTGTTGAAATATGGCTGTGGGCAAGCCCTGAAGGTAAGGAAGGAAAACTGGCTCCAACACCTCGGAGATGTAGCGCTGGCTGTTTAAAGTACCGGCAATGTGTACTAGAGGTGTGCGAGAGTGATATCCAATACCGCCCTATACCATAATACCCGGTGCAGGACCAGTGTGGCGGTGCATAACGCAGCTGTTCAGCATCCTCTCTTCACGGTGTCTCCAGACTCGAATGCGACCATCGTGGTGTTGCAGACAGAAACGTTACTCGTCAGTAAAGACAATTTCATTCCATTCTGCCGTCCACATCCTTCTGTCATCGCACCATTGGCGGCGGTGACGTCTGTGGTTCTGCGTCAAGGGTAGACAAAGCAATGGACGTCTTGCGTTCAGACCACTCTGCTGTAAACGGCGTCGAATGGTACGCGCAGACACTGGATGATGCGTTACAGACTGCATGTGCTGTGCTACGGTTCGTGATGTGACTGAGCGATCCGTCACTGCCATGCGCACAATTTGCCTGTCATCACGTGAAGTGGTGCGCTGAGGTCGATGCGATCGAACACGCCGGTCCGTCGTACCCTCCTGCATCCAACGATCACATATCCGCATTACAGTTGTTTGGTTTCGTCCAACACGACTACCGATTTCCCTGAAAGATAATCCACAATCTCGGTAGGCCACTATCCTTCCTCTGTCGAACTCGGATACTTGATCAAAAGATGATCGCTGTTTTCGACGAGGCATAATTGATCGTTTTTTTGAAAAAACCACAAGAAAAACACAATTGCCGAACTTGAAATCGTCGAAATCTCCAAGCCTTAAATAGCGCTTTGAAGTGGCGCCACAGGCGCGCGTGATGTGCGTCTGCGCTGAAATTCTAATCATTTGTATATCTCACCTCCGCTAATGCATGTTGTAAATTTCATGTTATTTGCATGTTTCCTTCAGGGTGTTGCATTTACAGTGGCCAGCAGTGTATATATATATATATATATATATATATATATATATAGTGTATATATATGTGTGTGTGTGAGAGAGAGAGAGAGAGAGGCTAAAATATGGGGGGGGGGCAATCGCGGGACCTTAAAACGGGATATTAGCTAGTAAAATATAGGATTAACAATTTAAATGTCTGGGAGTTCAAATAAGCGGCATAAGGCATTGCAGTGAAAATAGAATTAGTGGGTTCGACTTGATTCAATTCCGAAGAACCACAGAACCACATGGGAGAAATTTTAGTAGACGGATTAGCCTTGCAGTTTGGCGCTAAGAAAATGCTTAGTTTAGCAAAAGAACATGTACGATATGACATCACGCATAAGTAATGAGCGTCACTAAGCGTTGGTTTTAAAGTTGAAACAAAGAAAATCGGCAGAGTCATGGATAACTAGGGAATGGAAAGGACGTGTGCTGTTAGGCGCACAGATTTAAATTGGGTGGGATATTGGGAATTAGTTTGATGGAGCTGAGTAATTAATTGGAAGTTAATAAATATGTTTGGGAACATCATTTGGACTATTTTATGGCTTGGTATCAACATAACAAGGTTTGATGGAAATGATTAGAGGATAAGCGTCACCACCGGTTCACCGACTGCATCATGATACAAAAGAGGTTCGGATTTATATTAAATAGTGTGGGAGTAGAAGTCAAGTCCGACATATATATATATATATATATATATATATATATATATATATATATATATATATACAGGGTGATTTTTTTAAAACTGATACTACTCAGAGCCACCTGTAGCGCGGTCTATCAGCTGAAATTCCACCAAAATTGATAGAGAGGCTAAGGATGACATGGGAAAGTGTTTCCGTGGAAAAAAAGTAATTAGTTCCAAAAGTCGCCGATAGGGGACGATATGGTGCTGCTGTGGTCGGCGCACCCGAGAATTTGCATAAATGCAAGTAAAACATCAAAATGCAAATTCACGACTACGTAGTCGACAGCAGCACCAGTATTTTGAGCTATGAAGATCGGTGCGGAATCTGTTGCGCCTTCGCTGTACAGAAGAAAGGGTCATCAGGTTGCTTTTTTTCACTGGCATGGCCATCTCGCTTCCCGGGCGTAACCCGTGTGACTTCTTTCTGTGGGGTTATTTAAAGTCTAAGGTGTATCTTGGTTGAGTCTCGAACTTGGCTGCCCTAAAGGGCAACATATCCCAAACTTTGATGAACATTCCTGGTGACATGTGACGCTCGACCGTCGAGAAAGTAGTGTTCAGGATAAAATGTGTCGTTCACCAGGACTGTGGTCACATTAAAGGAGGGAGAAGTGAATTTGCTGCATAAAGTGGTGTTTCAGGGAAATTTCTTTGTTATTCATTTGTTTGCTACAACTTTTTCGGTACTCATCCATTATCTTTATGGTCCGAAATACTGGCGTTGCTGTCGACTACATAGTCGTGAATATGTATTTTGATGTTTTACTTGCCTTTTATGCAAATTCTCAAGTGCGCGCGGACAATAACAGCGCCATATTTTTCCCTATCGGCGACTTTTGGAACTATTTTTTTCCCACGGAAACTCTTTCCCATGTCATCCTAAACCCCCCCCCCCTCATCAATTTTGGTGGAATTCCGGCTGATAGATCGCGCTACGGATGGATCAGAGTAGTGTCAGTCTAAAAAAATCACCCTGTATGTATATATATATATATATATATATATATATATATATATATATATATATATATATATATATATATATATATATATATAATATATATATATATATATATATATATATATATATATATATATATATATATATAAATATATATATACAGTGTAACTTCTCTATGGCAGTCAGTCATGGTACTGAAAAAAAGTGGCCGTTTTGAGGGGTGGTTATCGAAAAGGAGTTTCATTCAAAACGTTGGCTCTATGGGATCTTTAATCGGATCTGAACAAAATAGGGCTGTGTAGACGGGTGGCCGTCGTATTGGGGTGGCACCTACAGAAGTTTTACGGTATATATATATATATATATATATATATATATGCATAGAGAAAGAGAGACATTCACTCTATATGCATGTTTGTGACCTTTAAGAATCCCGAGCTATTCTGTCTAGTGTAGTAAGTATCAACCATTAGAGATTATGCTGTTTCAAAAATTCTCAAATACAAAGTATCCTAAGGTGAGATTCCTTTAAAGATCAGGTATGGTCTTATGGGTTTGAAGGTATGGTCGATGGTTTTAGAATTGACGCTGGCTTTGAAGTCCAGATGTCGTGGGTTTGACTAACCATCCTAAGCAGGTTGCAATTACAAGAGTAAGTAAGGACGGTAGGATGAGTATTGGATTGTGCTACACAGTCAAACGATTATGCCCTAACAATGACTTCTGAAGGAAGTTGTTGGGTAGCCTTAGATCAAGTACCCATTGAAAAAAAGTTGTCTATTTTGGTAATCGAGAGGCAAGCATGAACTTGCCAAAAGCGAATATTTTCTGATTCATTTACAGTTCTGATTCATTTACTTCAAGACCAGGCGTGTGTCATACCCATCGGCATGAATCCAGATAGCGAGTGGCTATGAATTTATCCCAATTTTTAGAAAGCTATGTTACCTCTTTAATGGATGACTCTTATTATTCTTATGGTAGGATCTTTTTATTTTAGGTACGAACAGCAAACGTCTGTCGAGTGTTCCTTTTATCTTTAAAATACTTCAGAGAGTCCAAAACGAACATTAAACACCCTTCTCCTGATCTGCAGGAGACCCAAATCAAAAAGGAGGGCGAGAAAGGGTACGTAGGCTATCATAACTCTATATGCATACTGTCGGTAATTAAACAGACCAGCGGTTACCAACCGGTGGGTCGCGACCCACTAGTGGGTGGCAGAAGGGTTACAGGAGGGTCGCGACTCGATCCTAAAACTAATTAAAATGGTCTTTGTGTACTTTATAATTGTAGTTTTTATCTTCACTTAGGAACACTTGTTAGTGCGTATGAAACCACTTGTTGCATATATTGCAAACATATATCTACTGTTAAATAAATAACTGTTTTGCTACAAAGTGCTTATACTTTGTCAACCATTTTCAAATCAGAACACAAATTGTTTATCAATAATCAGTCTGTATCTCCAAAAAAGCATATATATATATATATATATATATATATATATATATATATATATATATATATATATATATATATATATATATATATATATATATATATAATATATATATATTTATTTGCAATATTTGATGGTAAATTATATATACATAAAGAAGGGATATGGTACGAATAAGGTTTTTACTCCACCATGGACCGATGGACTGTGAAGGTATTCCGATAAGGAGAGGTGAGCCGACAGCTGAAAAGGGTTGGGAACCACTGAAATAGACGATCCTAAAGTGTTGATGCAGATTACGACCAGACTTCCCGATTTGAAGTCTCCCACCCCAATTTATCCGAATAAGAAAATCAATGCGATTCTTCTATTGGATTCCTCCGGTGCTGTCTCCGAAATCTCCCTATCGATCCCCCATTACATAACGTGGTCATTTCCGCAGACGGTCATCACTCAACTGGCCACATCGATCAGTCGTGGCTCCATCCAATCGGGCATCCTTTTCTTTTGTTGTTGTTCGCCCCACTCTTTTCCCGCGCAACCGAAGGCTATTTACCTCGGGGAATGAATCCCCGATCGCACATATTGGCAGGTGAAAGATGTTTCTTTAAAGAGCCCATTCTGGATTGCCAATCGTTGTCCTGGGAATAGCGACCGCCAGTCCATCAAATGCGATGGACTGTCGATGAAGTGTTCGATTGGGACCTCTTTTGCTCTCCATTTTCTCCGAAATTGGGCGTGAGGTGACTTTATTTCCTTGTTGTGGTGATGAGATATTTATGAAACGATTTGAAAAAAAAAATGGGCCGAACATACTACTAGTTGTCATGTTGAAATGGTGTTTAGCTTTATTACACTACATTTATAATCGACTAGCTGAAAACCCGTACTTCGCTATGGAGTACATTCAAATTAAATACAAAGGTCAATGTATGCAATTAATGACAAAAAATATATTTATATATATATATTTATAATAAATATGACAATCAATGTATACAATTGATATAAAAAAATATATATTTATAAAAAAATCGTAAGGGATATTTTTATAGACAAAATAATGTAGAAGAAAATATTCAAATTAAATGTAATAGGACATACTAAAGAATATAGTACAGTAGGAGGAACATAATATATTTTATTGTATTTTAATATTTTTTTGGATAATGTCCAATCGTCTGCCGTATTAGCAAGAAAAAAAATATTTTTTTGTCTATTTAGTTGTTATGCACGTGACGATAAATTTATTTAAAGTACCAGAAAAAGAAATCACGTGATCGGCATTTAATAAATTGCATTCTAAAACTTAATCTTTAAAAATTCCCCAAAAATCAGAAAATGGATGTAACAATTCGAAAAAGATCTCATTTTAAAGGAATTTTTATGATCTCTCTCGTGATATAAATTTTACAACCCTTAAATTATTATTTTAAATGCAAACTTAAAAAAAGTTAATAAAACAGCTTAAAAATTTAATTTTAAGAAATCTAAGACGAATTTTTCAAAAACTCTCTTAGTGCACCCCTACACTATAAGCAGAATCGACATGCAAAATTTCAGCCCTTTGGGTCCAGCGGTTTGGTCTGTGCGTTGTATGTCAGTCAGTCAGTGAGTCAGTCAGTGACGGAACTGTTTAGTTTTATGTATATAGATGGGTAATTTATTAATAACGTTGCTCTTATGCCTTATAATATGCCTATTTACATATGGGTTCGAAACGAAGGAGTTCAATTTACCGCTTTAAGGTGATGTTTCTGAAAAGCTCAAAAGGTTTTAAATAATGGCTTTACTTTATGGATCCCCGCGAAACAATTCACTACAAGTATTAAGAATTTCTGATCATAAATTTTACATCTCTATCTTTACTATCTTCGGAATTTGTGTGCAGTACAGGAATATTCTTGGGAACTCTAAGAAAAAAGAAATTTCTTAGAGTTATCTATCTCTATTATCTTCGAAATTTATGAATAGTACAGGAATATTCTAGAATACTCTAGCAAAAGAACAATTTCTTATAGTTTCCTATCATGTCTACATTGGGAATTTATGTCTGGAAAAGGAATATTCTAGGAAATTCTAGGATAAAAAGCAATTTCCCTAAAGTACCCAATATTTGCTATCTTCGTAATTTGTGTCCAGTAAAAGAATATTCTAGGAAACCCCATTTTTTTAAAAAGAGAAAGACTATTCTAAATAGCATAGCTTTTTATCTTTATCTCCAAAACGGTTATGAACAACACCATAAATCAGCTTCAATAAGCATAGCTTTATTTTCACTTAAATTTGGATGGGGTGCATTATTTTTTTTTTCATCTGTGGTATGAAATTCCTCAGGCATTTTCTCTTTAAATCTCAAAGCTCACCTTCTTGTAGGTCTTACCTTTGTCTGGTTTATCCGCCAGATCTTTTTAAGAGATTCTAAAAATAAACATTAACAATACGTTTTACATAACTTTATTTTCTTCTCCAGCTGCGGAGTAGGTGGTTTTAACTCGATGTTTCTCGATGATAAAATATTTAAGGAAACTCCTTTTCTTAAAGTAGCGCATTCGAGACTCGCCTTTTTTAATCTCCATCCCGTGAGGGTTTATCAAAAATGTCAAGAATCTGCATGTACAATATGTTGACTGCCTGTTTTGTAGGAAAGTTTGAAGAGACGGCCATGTATTCTTGTTTATAGAAAGGGAAAAATTCGAAGAACTCTTTAATAAAAAAGGTAAAAATCTCTTTGATCTCTTTCCGTCTCGAATAGACGTAGATCGGAGGATTTTAATTTCTTTACGTTTGTCTATGAGACACGCCATTCTTAATAATAGTAAAAAATAACTGAGAGAATATCTGCTATAGGGTTGACTTTCGTTTAATCCATATCTCTAAAAGTCTTATCAGTGAATACTGAATAAATACTGTAGTATGTAAATACTGGAAATTAACGTTAACAATAGAATTTCTTGAACTCTATTTTCTTTTGAAATGAGAGGTGGAGGTCGGACGATGTCCGAATAGCTTGGGTGCTGGATTTCGGTACCTTTCGAGCTTGACTCCCACTGTTGGAAAGGATGTTTGCCACCGTTCGAAATCGGCTTTAAGCAGCAGGTCCATGTCTAATGTCCCCCCGTGTAGAAAAGATGACCGTAGCACTTTCGGCCAATCCTCATCATCACAGGCACGACTGTCCAGTGTGGGTCCCAAAAAGTTTCTTCCGTTATAGGAGGTCCTTCCATAGGAGTTTCTTCTATTTTGCCCCGTTCCCATCAATAGTTTTCAAATTTCAACAGTTTAAAAGGTGAAAGTCCTTGTCAATACAATCAGACCACATTTGTTTGGGTCTATCTCTGGGTCGACGGCAAATGGGCTCAGCCATCAAACTTTTCTTGCTGTTAGTGTCTTCGGGCAATCGTCTCCGATGACCGGTCCATTTCATTCTTTGTCTATATATATAAAACGGTTCCGTAACTGACTGACTCACTGACTGACATACAATGCACAGACCAAACCGCTGGACCTAAAGGGCTGAAATTTTGCATGGCGATTCTTCTTATGGCGTAGGGGTGCACTAAGAAAGATTTTTGAAAAATTCTTCTTAGATTTATTTAAATTAAATTTTTAAGCTGTTTTAGTGACTTTTTTTGAGTTTGCATTTAAAATAATAATTTAAGGGTTATAAAATTTATATCACGAGAAAGATCATTAAACTTCCTTTAAAATGAAATCTTTTTCGAATCTTCACCTCCATTTTTTGATTTTTGGTGAATTTTTAAAGATTCACTTTTAGAATTTAATTTATTAAATGCTGCTCACGGGATTTCTTTTTCTGGTACTTTAAATAAATTTATCGTCACGTGATAACAACGAAATAGGCAAAAAAAATTTTTTTTCTCTTTCTAATGCGGCAGACAATAGGACATTATCCAAAAAAAATATTAAAATACAGTAAAAGATATGTTCCTCAAACTGTACTATATTAACTGTACTATATTCTTTAGTATGTCCTATTAGATTTCATTTGAATATTTTTATCTACATTATTTTGCCTTTAAAAATATCCCTTACGATTTATATATATATATATATATTTATATATATATATATATATATATATATATACTAGCTGAATACCCGTGCTTCGCTACGGAGTACATTAAAATTGCATACATACAACGGTCAATGTATGCAATTAATGCCAAAAAACCAAAAAATATATATTTATAAAAAATCGTAACAGATATTTTAATAGACAAAATAATGTAGAAGAAAATATTGAAATTAAATCTAATAGAACATACAAAAGAATATAGTACAGTTAATATAGAACAGTTTGGGGAACATTTCTTTAACTATATTTTAATATTTTTACCTGAAGTTTACCTGAAAACTGAGATTAAAATCAAAGGACAAAATCACAGAAAAGGAAACACAGTATAAGCAAAAACTAAACACAACTTAAATCAGAACTATAAATGAAAGATCCTGAAATAAAACTGAGATTAAAATCAAGAGTGCAAAATTTCAGAAAATGAAATGAAAAGCATGTTTTGAAATTATAGAAATACAAAAACAAAATAAATGACTGAAAAAGTTTGCCTTAAACTGAGATTAAATGAAAAGGGCAAAATTAAACAAAGGAAACACAGTATAGCCAAAGATGACAAAACTGCAAACGTGGCCACTAATTGGCGTTTTATGACGGTACTGCTGTTTTCCACACCACGCTAGGCGTACAGCAAAGGCAACTTATCCTCCTTTCGCAATATTTGTAAGGCGAGGGTTCCCCAGTAGGGATATTTTTCCTTAATCATTTATGAGTTGTAAATAATGTAAAAAGCAATCAATTTTTATAATATCAATCATTTTTTAAATTAAAAATAATTAGTCCTTGCAAAAAAATATTAACATTATCTCCATTAATTTGAACAGAAAAAAAAATATTCAGACAGTGGGAAAAAAATGTAATTATACAAAAAGAAATTAAACATTATTATACACTACAGGCCTAAATACACTAACAAAAGTTGAAAGCTTTTATATATCTACATTTAAACCATTTATGAGTTGAAGTTAATGCAAAAAGCAATCAATTTTATAATATCTGAATCATTTTTCATGTCAACAAAAAATTACTCCCTGCAAAAAAACATTAACATTATCTCCATTAATTTGAATTTATAATAAACCACTAAAAGTCGAAAAGGAAAAATATCAAATTGTCTTTAGGAAAGTAAAGAATTTTGAAAAGTAAAGCTGAAAAGTAAAAATGTCACTTTGTCGAATGCTTGTTAAACAAAATCAATTTAAAAACTCAACACAGTATAAATAAAATTGAAATTGTCGAATGCTTGTTAACCAAAATCAATTTAAAAACTCAGCACAGTATAAATAAGATTGAAATTGTCGAATGCTTGTTAATCAAAATCAATTTAAAAACACAACACAGTATAAATAAGACAGAAATTGTCGAATGCTTGTTAACCAAAATCAATTAAAAAAGTAAACACAGTATAGATAACATTTAAAAAAAAACCATGTGAAATGTTATACAAATCTCAGTATTTTAGTAGATTCAGCCTTTCATCATTCTTCTACTACTAAATGTTAAAAAGTAAAAATGTCAAATTGTCTAATGTTTGTTAACAAAAATCAGTTTAAAAACTAAACACAGTATAAATAAAATAGAATTAATAACAGTATAAATAAAATAGAATTAATAACAGTATAAATATCATAAAATAAATAAACGGCATTGCTCCTCTTATCTGTGTCTTTCAAAAGGCTGATGTAAATTAAATTAACGCTTCTTGATTTGTGGCTTGTCTATTCATGTTGTTGGCTTGAATGCTATATTAAAGTCTGTATCGCTTTGATAAAATTCACTTGAGTCTTCTTTCACTTTTCTTTCTTGAAATATCAGTTTAGAGAGCCTCAGGATATACTATATTTTTTGTTCTTCCATTTGGAGCTAGGATGTAGAGATTTTCGGCTTTTCCAACTCTAGAACAACCCACATCAAGTTGACCATGGGAGAAACAGGGTTTGAGAATATCGAGTCCAACTACTTTTAGGGTTTGCCCTTTTGCCTTGTTAATGCTCATGGCGAAACTTAAACGGACAGGGAAAAGAAGTCTTTTAAATTGAAATAATATATCAGAAGGGATGATTGGTATCCTGGGAATATATACGACTTCGCCTGCAGAGTGTCCTGTCATAATGGTAGCTTCAATCACATTCGGCATCAGATTCTTTTCAGCAAGTCTTGTTCCATTGCAGAGTGAAGGTGGATGCAGATTTCTGAGCAGCATAATTGGTGCACCAATCTTCAGCTCTAGTATGTGAGAGGGTACTCCAGATGGCTCCAACGTATTTAAAAATTCTGTGGTGTAGTGTACCGCTTCTTCTGTATCACAGGTGGTGTCAATCGATTTGTAAACTTGAGCTTTACCTGGCAATTCTTGCAAAAGCTGCTTATTGATGGCGTTGACATCTTCGTTTCTTGGGGCAAGGATTGCTCTTTTGCACAGCCATGTGTGATCAGTGAAGTGCTGGGCCACATTTGGAAACACCGCCTCTTTGAGCTGTTGTTGAGTTGTCACAATCATTCCAATCGTTCCCATGGCTATATATCCTGTATAATCAGCAGTAATAGCTCCATTTCCAAGTTGTAGAAGGTTATCTGCAAATTGCTGGGCTGAGGGATCACCATTGACATGAACTCGCATGTTTGTTTAAAGACCAAGTCTTTCGATGTCATTCCACGTGTAAGAGGATTTTAAGCAGGCCTGCATTTCATCCGCCCTGGTTCCACGCGGAATAACCGGAAGTTTCTGTCGAAAGTCACCAGCCAACACCATAGTTACGCCTCCCATTCTGTAATTGTTACCTCTGATGTCCTTCAATTTGACATCGAGTGCTTCGAATGCGGCTTTGTGGGACATGGTGCATTCATCCCAGACAATTAACTTGCAATGCTTCAGAACCCTTGCCTTTCCTGAATTTTTTGAAATGTTACACGTAGGAGTCTCTGTGTTTGCCAGATTTAAGGGTAACTTGAAAGTCGAGTGAGCTGTCCTCCCTCCTGTCAATAGTGTTGCAGCAATGCCAGAAGAAGCAACAGCGTGGTAATCTCGTTTCTGTGTCGCACTTTAGCCAAAAGAAGATTGATTAGAATAGTCTTCCCTGTACCGCCCGGAGCATCCAAAAAGAATATGCCACCACGACCATTGAAAAATGCTGTTGTGATCTTGTCAAATGCTTCCTTTTGATCTGGGACCATTTTCGGCTAATTTTCCTCTATGTATGTAGCGAGTACATTCGTATCATAATTTAGCTCCATACGTTTTTCACTCGGCAGGACTGAAGCAAGGTTTCGATTGGGTTGTGGAAGTCCAAAGCTTTTTAGGTCCGATCCACCCATCAATATAATCTTGTCCTCAATGTCTATTAGCACTCTGTTGAAGATGTCGTCACTGTAGTCCAGATCCATATTCTGCTGCTGCATGCGTGCTTGGTGCAGCATGTCTTCGGACAGGTTCTCCTTATGATTCCTGGGAAAATATCTCATGCACGTTGGCTAACAACTGCAAATCGAATAAAGCGTTTACACATTAGCTTGTCAGAGCCTTCAATTCAACTTCGAACTCTTGCAGAGTTCATCATGAAAGTGTACCCACCTATGTGGTTTGCTGTCAAATTAAATCCATATTGCACGTATGGTCCACGAAATTTGTGGAAGACAATAAACGTCTCACGCTATCTTAAAAACGACTTAAAGACTGTGGTCGATCCCATTATCCAGAGAAATGGCTATTTCGGCCACCCGGAAACAAAATCTTGTCAATGATCACAGACGACAGACAGTCCATTCGAACACTTGGATTACGTAGGATTTTACGAGCAAGAAAGAAAAAAAGGAAGGAATCAGACACTACAACATTCCGTCACTCAACTTCCAGGCAGTTTCATATACACACCTTATTGATTGGCAGAAATGTAATTTGACGGAACTCCCAGTTGACAGAAGATGATTTGAGAAATTTGATTTCCAGTGGCGAGTCTGTAGCTCAACACCTGTGAAGCCTAAAATTTCCTTGCCACACCCAAAGTTTTGAACGTTTCGGGAAACTAGTAACAGAGGTTTCTGAGGCTGTGTGTGGAGTAAATAAGCGTGACAGTTTAGTTACAACCCAAACAGAGTCGAGAAAAGCTATGCTATCATTTGAAACCAAATGCGAGTACCGAGTAAAAACCGGAATAACTGCAAGGGAAAAGGAGTCAAGTGCCGATATGGTTGGGTGGATGGGTGGGCACGGGTGGAACTCGCAATGCAGCCACCTCCCTGTGGTGATTTTTGGGGTTTTTTCTGAATTTTATTTCAGAAAAAGCGAAAAGCTGCATACAAAACAATGGAAATACACATTTTTAACTGTATGGTACAAATCTGCTAAAAATCACCGCCTAAATGGAGACGGAAGATATTTTTTGTTTTTCCCAAAACTTTGCATACGTGACCTACCCACCAGTACCCAACTTTTCTGCACTAGGGCAAAAACAAAATCGAAAACTTGTTTTTTACGCTCCGCCCTAATATATATATATATATATATATATATATATATATATATATATATATATATATATATATATATATATATATATATATATATATATATATATATATATATATATATATATATATATATATATATATATATATATATATAAACCGCTGGACCTAAAGGGCTGAAATTTTGCATGGCGATTCTTCTTATAGTGTAGGGGTGCACTAAGAGAGATTTTTGAAAAATTCTTCTTAGATTTCTTTAAATTAAATTTTTAAGCTGTTTTTTTTACTTTTTTTAAGTTTGCATTTAAAATAATAATTTGAGGGTTATAAAATTTATATCACGAGAAAGATCATAAAAATTCCTTTAAAATGAAATCTTTTTCGAATCTTTACCTTCATTTCCTGATTTTTGGTGAATTTTTAAAGATTAATTTTTAGAATTTAATTTATTAAATGCTGATCACGTGACTTCTTTTTCTGGTACTTTAAATAAATTTATCGTCACGTGCATAAAAACTAAATAGACAAAAAATAATTTTTTTTTCTTGCTAATGCGGCAGACGATTGGACATTATCCAAAAAAAATATTAAAATACAGTAAAAGAAATGTTCTAGAAACTGTACTATATTAACTGTACTATATTCTTTAGTATTCTTTATATTAGATTTAATTTGAATATCTTCTTCTACATTATTTTGTCTATAAAAATATCCCTTACGAATTTTTATAAATATATATATATTTTACATCAATTATATACATTGATCGTCGTATTTATTATATATATATTGGCATTAATTGCATACATTCACCGATGTTTTTACTTTGAATGTACTCCGTAGCGAAGTGCGGGTTTTCAGCTAGTATATATATATATATATATATATTTACATCAATTGTATACATTGATCGTCGTATTTATTATAAATATATATATATATATATATAAAGTGCGGGTTTTCAGCTAGTATATTAATAAACTGAGTAATGTCAGAATATACTAATTATTTTAATGTCAGAATTAATGAATTTATTAATTATTTTAATGTCAGAAATTAATGTCCTTTTCCAGTTCAATACGTGTTTAGCCCGTATTGCGATAAGATCGTCTTTTAATAAAACGCTGTCGTCCATTAAATTTAGGCCAAACAAAAATAGATCGAGTATCCATCTATTAATTTTGCTTGTATTTCCCATGGAAAAGTATCCATCAAATGATTCACTCGGTAATTTTTATTAAAAATTTAGAACCTTCTCTCGCACAACCTTCTCTCGCACCCTCAGGGGTGCCCGCACCCCTGGTTAAGAACCACTGAAATAAATAGAATACTCAACTAACTCAACTAACTCAGAATACTCAACTAACTCTAGAGAGGGAGATTTTAAAATCTTGCATCTGGTTTATGAAATATTTAGGAAACTCCTTTTCTTTAAAAAAAAGTACGAAATAACTTTTCTACGAGTCTCGTCTTTATCGAATCCTCTTCTCAAAAAGGTTTATCCTAAATGCTAAGAATTTGCATTAAGAATATATATCCTTTATTTTTCCTCTGGATATTCGAACTGCTGATTTTTATTTTTACTTGGGTTAGGGAAAAATGAAAGGCCCACTCTTGTAAAAATCCTATAAATTTCTTTGGAATCTTCTTTTTTGTCGGGTCAGCTTTTTTTTTAGCCGAGGTCGTTCACATTTGTACAGAAAATATCTGATAATTTGCGTGAGTAATGTACATTATAATTCTGAATCTTCTCAGAAATTTGGTGGAGGCATAGAACAGAACGTCTATGCTGTAGAATTGTCTCCCTTTCAATTCCAAACAAATCAAAAAATGTAGTTATTCGAAATGGGAAGTCATTGCATTCCGACAGGTGACGAACTTGTTTCCATCGGCCCTCAAAGGTGAGCAACTTATGTGCTAGGGATGCGACATCGATGTCGGTGTTTTAAAATATCGATGTTTTGATAAAAACATCGATTTATTGAAGCCGATGTTTTTTTAATATCGATGTTTTGTGCTCGATGTTTTACGTTGTCTCGATGTTTTTTTTAAATGAAAAAGTACGATAATAAAAAAATTACCACGTAGCATGATTTTCACACTCAGTAAATGTAAGTCTGAATTCCGTAAAGGACGAAAACAAAAGGGGGAACGATTCCTTAGCAAACAGACGAATGGCAATAAACAACCAATGAACCATTCAGAGCGCTTGGAATGTTCCTGACACTCCAGAACCTTCCATCGGGTTTTATTTTATAAATAGTATATACACGAGAGCAGCCATTTAAGTTTTTGTTTTGTTCTGGTTTTATATAAGTTGACGTTAATACACTGCTGGCCACTGTAAATGCAACACCCTGAAGGAAACATGCAAATAACATAAAATTTACAACATGCATTAGCGGAGGTGAGATATGCAAATGATTAGAATTTCAGCGCAGACGCACATTATGCGCGCCTGTGGCGACAATTCAAAGCGCTATTTAAGGCTTGGAGATTTCAACGATTTCATGTTCGGCAATTGTGTTTTTCTTGTGGTTTTTTAAAAACAACGATCAATTATGCCTCGTCGAAAACAGCGATCATCTTTTGATCAAGTATCCGAGTTCGACAGAGGAAGGATAGTGACCTACCGAGATTGTGGATTATCTTTCAGGGAAATTGGTAGTCGTGTTGGGCGAAACCAAACAACTGTAATGCGGATATGTGATCGTTGGATGCAGGAGGGTACGACGGACCGGCGTGTTCGATCGCATCCACCTCAGCGCACCACTTCACGTGATGACAGGCAAATTGGGCGCATGGCAGTGACGGATCGCTCAGTCACATCACGAACCGTAGCACATCACATGCAGTCTGTAACGCATCATCCTGTGTCTGTGCGTACCATTCGACGCCGTTTACAGCAGAGTGGTCTGTCCGCAAGACGTCCATTGCTTTGTCTACCCTTGACGCAGAACCACAGACGTCTCCGCCGCCAATGGTGCGATGACAGAAAGATGTGGACGGCAGAATGGAATGCAATTGTCTTTACTGACGAGTCACGCTTCTGTCTGCAACACCACGATGGTCGCATTCGAGTCTGGAGACACCGTGAAGAGAGGATGCTGAACAGCTGCGTTATGTACCGCCACACTGGTCCTGCACCGGGTATTATGTTATGGGGCGGTATTGGATATCACTCTCGCTCACCTCTAGTACGCATTGCCGGTACTTTAAACAGCCAGCGCTACATCTCCGAGGTGTTGGAGCCAGTTGTCCTTCCTTACCTTCAGGGCTTGCCCACAGCCATATTTCAACAGGATAATGAGCGACCACACGTGGCACGCATTGTCCAACGGTTCTTCGTCAATCGCCAGATTGAATTGCTTCCCTGGCCGCCTCGCTTTCCGGATCTTTCGCCGATAGAAAACATGTGGTCCATGGTTGTTCCACGATTGACCCAGATTCCATCCCCAGCTGCCACAGCAGATCAACTTTGGCAACGTGTGGAAGCTGCTTTGTCTGCTGTACCCCAAGAACTCATCCAAAGTCTCTTTGAATCAATGCCGAGGCGTGTGGCAGCGGTGATCTCCAACAATGGCGGCTACTCTGGCTACTGATTTTGGCAGGAACCACACTTCACAGAAGTCTATAAATTTAACCATTTGATACTTGGTCAACATGTTATCTACAAAATAAATTTTGTTGTGATATCTCTTGTCTTTCTTGGTGTTGCAATTTGGGTGGCCAGCAGTGTATTATTAGTAAGATGCCTCCCAAAAGTACCGTTTGGAACTATTTTTGCAAAACCTCAGACAAATTGGCGAAATGCAGTATTTGCCTTAAGTCCCTCAAAACTTCTGTCAATACCACGAATTTATCTGGACATTTGACGGCAAAACATGGCGATATTTACAACGAGAATTTGAGTCATCAATGTAGCCCAAGGCAAAAGCAACCAAGTTTTTGCCATCTATGTGAGCCCAATCAGAGAGTAAAATTAAATCACCCCCCTACTAACCAAAGTAACATTAATGTTAGAGGTTACTAAACCAGTTTTAAAAATTGGATGTTCTAAAACATCGATGTTTAAAAACATCGATGGTTTTGGGGCGATGTTTTATTAGCATCGATGTTTTAATATTGAATATCGATGTTTTAAAACATCGATGTTTTATTATCGATGTCGCATCAATAAATAGATCAATGGTTCTTAACCTTTTTAATAGTCAACACCCCCTTGAATCTGAAAATAAGTTCTCGTACCCCCTTGCAAAATGTGCTTCTATTTTTTATTTAGGAAAATATATTTATTTGCAAAATAATTTTTTATTGCATAAAAAAATTAATACATTTACAATACATACTATATTGTTACATATAAAACAATATCTACATTTTTAATGGCTACGTTGTTATTGTTTATTCATAATTGTCCTTTTAAAACGAGGCTCTCTCTGTCTCTATCTCTCTCTCACTCTCTCTTTTTTGCTTTAAATAGCCAAAGTCATCAGATGCTTTTAAGCGATTTTGTCTTTTGTTTTGATGTACAAAAGTGATGAAAAACTCATTCACAAAGGTAAGTAGTTGAAAATAGTAAAAGTGCCTCTAATGCTGGATAAAGTTCTAACTACGTATACCAGAACTGTTCAAAGTCCAGTTTTTCAAATTCCAGTTCAATACGTGCTTAGCTCGCATTGCTATAAGATCGTCTTTTAATAAAACGCTGTTGTCCATTGAATTTAGGTCAAACAAAAATGGATTGAGTATCCATTTATTAATTTTGCTTATATTTTTCGTGGAAAAGTATCCATCAAATGATTCACTCGGTAATTTTTATTAAAAATTTAGAACCTTTCCTCTGGTTAAGAACCACTGAAATAGATAGATACAATGAAACTTCTCAAGGGGGCCACCCCTCTAAACGGCCCTATTTTTTTCAGAACCCATTCAAGACTCCATATAGCCAATGCTGTGGAAGAAACCTCTTTTCGATGGCTACCTCTCGAAATGGCCACTTTTTTCGGAACTATGACTGGCTACCATAGACAAGTTTCTATGACTTTTTCCCCCGAATAATTTAAATTTCAAAATATAAATATATTTTTCTAAAAAACGAAAAGTGTCTCAAGGTCTCAAATTTCTTACTCTATTACGGAGTACAATTTAAAAAATATATATATCTTTCAATGCAAGTCGGCAATCCTTGGACAAATTTTCTCCATGGGTTAACATTGAGGTGAGCGAATCCAATAGGGTTTTGAAAAGAAAAGATACCACCTTTGTGCTCGAGGAATAAACAGGAAAACCAACGTAAATAAAGCACAAAATCGAAGCTACAAAGGAGCTTCTTCATCAGAGCAACGAACTTAGTGGCAGCGAACTTAGTGGCGAAAACTAAGCTTGGCTTAGTTTTCGGCTCTTTGAGCTGCCACTAAGTTCGTTGCTCTGATGAAGAAGCTCCTTTGTAGCTTCGAAACGGCCGTATGCAAAATAATTGCATCTTATTTGTGCTTTATTTACGTTGGTTTTCCTGTTTATTCCAATAGGGTTAGTACACTTCAGCCTGTATAGAGAGAAGGCTTCTGGGAAAAAGTGGAATTCCCTGTTGAATAAGTCGGCAAGAATTTTCAGCTCCTTGCCTAGAGCGGTCGGTGTTCCTTGCTTTATATTTGCCACAGGTCACGACTACTTACAGAGTCACCTGTATCGAATGGGACTGGCAGGTACAGATACCTGCCCTCTTTGGGACTATGGCGTGCACATGACAAGAGAGCACCTCAGCATAAGCCTAGCTGCTCTTGAATGGTTCCCTTTATGCAGGGCCCGATTTAGAAAATTCTTGACTATAGGCACAACTCGGGATGCCCCCCCTAACACTGATGTAGGCTTAAAATTTCCAAAATTGACGCACACAAAAAATAATCATGAATCATTGTGAAAGTACCATTTTATCAAGAATTGGCTATTTGAAGCGTAGAAGCCTAGAACATTATCAAGTAACAAAAAGCAATACAACATATTAACTTCATCATTAAAACACCAATACAATGCAACCAGAAAACCTTATTAATCCCTTATATACACTATAATATACATATGATGAACTATACATATAACTATACATATGACGAACCTGTCAATCAAATTTGTAAGGATATATAAAAAATTGCTATTAAAAAAGGTAAAATAAAAAAAATTGAATTGGGAATTTTTTCTTTTAAAATAATAAACTTTTTTGGGGGGCCCTCAACATTCGTGGGCCCTGTACCGTAACTTGGCCAATAAATCACACTTTCACTTTATGAAAGACATCAGGTAGCGTTTTCTTAACTTTATTTACGGCACAGAACACACACACACTATATAACAGAATTATATACAAGAAGTAAAACACATCACCACACTCGAACTTATCTCTCAAGCGTCCCCCCTCTCACCAGAGGGTAATGACCTTCTCCCCACCAATTCTCTTCTTCTTGACGCATGCGCTTAGAAACAGCTCGGGGGACTTAACTCGCACGCAGACTTTTTTGGGGTGAGATATAGTACGGTACAACTCCTCTCCTCCCCGAGGACTTTTCGAGCAGGTTGTTCTGCGAGAAAAGGTAGGGAAAAACAAAACACAGCGAAAGAAAACAGTGCAGTGCCAAGGCTGAAAGTTACAGTGGCAATACATAAACTTAAAATACCTTAAATGCTATAAGTAATAGAAATCGTACATAACACAAAATTCAACATATACTAATAACAGGAAGAAATTATTATGGAATTAGTACAATAGTTTAATATTGTTTACAACAGAAACCTTCCTTTTCTACTATTTCTTTTCTTAGGCAAACAAAAACAAGCAAAACGAACAGTCTTTGCAAAAATAAACTTCATAAAATAAACAAAATTAAACAGTGAGAAAGGAATTTTTTTTTCGTTTAATCTGGCCATGGAACACGGCTAAGGCTATCAGCATTTTTGTGTAAAGTTCCTCGACGATGCACTACTTCATAATTGTATGGTTGAAGTCCTAATGCCCAACGCATTAATCTGGGGTTTGAGCTGGCATTTGTACTGAGCCACACTAATGGATTGTGGTCGGTTTGTATTTTGAATTTTTGTCCATCAAGATAACAATGCAGTTTCTTTACAGCCCAAACGATAGCGGCACATTCCTTCTCAGTGGTAGAATAACGTCTTTCCGTTTCAGAGAATTTCTTACTGAGAAACAGCACTGGATGTTCTTCTCCTTGGTCGTCCACCTGAAAAAGAACGATTCCCATTCCTAAATCGGAAGCATCGGTTTGAAGTAAAAATTCTCGACTAAAATCAGGTGCATATAAGACTGGTTGACAACTAAGAATCCTTTTTAATTCGTGAAAAGCAGACTCTCACTCTGGCGACCAATTTATACACCCTCTTTTATTTTTTCCTTTCAAAGCTTCAGTTAAAGGTGCAGCAAATTACCGAAAACATGGGAATATATCGGCGATAATAGCCGGCTAACCCAAGGAAAGCTCGTATTTCAGTTTTAGTAGATGGAGCTGGGAACTGTTTGATAGCCTGGACTTTTAACTCGGCAGGTCTTCTTTGGTTCTGTCCAATATAGTGTCCCAAATATTTGACATATTCTTGTGCAAACATACACTTTGAAGGTTTAATTGTTAGGTTTGATTTTGAAATTCTGTTTAGGACTTTATCTAAATGTTTAACGTGATCTTCCCAATCACTAGAAAAAATTGCTACATCATCTAAATATGGCACGGCGAATTCTTCACACCCTTGCAATAATTCAGCCATCATTTTGCTAAAAAAGTACGGGGCATTCTTTAGCCCGAATGGCATTCTTAAAGGACGATAACTTCCAAAACTGGTAACAAATGCCGCCAATTTTTGCGATCTTTGACTGAGAGGTATCTGCCAGTACGCCTTGGCAAGGTCTAGGACAGTAATGAATTTCGCCGAAGAAACAAGTTCTACTCTTTCTTCGATGTTTGGGAGAGGAAAATATTCAGTCTTTGTGACTTCATTTAGCCTGCGATAGTCAATGCATGGTCTTGGATCTCTGCCTGGAACCTCTACAAGGATCATGGGAGATGTGTAATCAGATACTCCAACCTCAATGACTTTATATTGCAACATCTTTTCAATTTCGCATCTCAAAATTTCAGTCTGTCTGGGAGACATTCGATATGGTTTTGCTCTTACCGATTTATCATCTATTAATTCTATGTCATGTTCAACCAGGTGTGTCATACCAGGCTTATTAGAAAAGGCTTTAGAATATTTTAATAAAAGATCCTGCAACTGCTGAATTTGACAGGATTCCAATCTTTTCTCCAACTGACTCTCTTGGACAATTTCAGCAAAATTAAAAATATTGGGATTTGACTCCATGCTTGGGAAATCAATGTAAAGCTCTGGTTGTTCAACAGCTTCGCTACAATCTAGAAAATTAATCAATTCTGGTCTCGAATGGTAGGGTTTCAAAAGGTTTACATGATAAATTTGGGACGTTTCTTTCTTATTCGGCGTGCTGACGATGTAGTTAGTATCCGAAATCTTACTCAGAATTGTTCCTGGTCCGGTCCACTGGACTGCCAGCTTATTTGTTTTATTTGTAGCCAAAATGAGAACTAAATCTCCTTCTTTAAACTCTCTTTTCACAGCGTTCTTATCATACCACGTCTTCCGTTTACTTTGAACCTCTTCCATTTTTTCAACCGCAAGCTCTTGACATCTCTTAAGTCTATTTAGCAATTCAAAAACGTATTCGACAACTGTATTCTCAACTTCAGGCGGGTGCAACCAACTCTCATACAATAATGTCAGGGGAGTTCTCAAATTCTTGCCATGCACTAACTCCGCTGGTGTAAACCCTGTGCTTTCATGAGTTACAGTTCGTAATGCAAAGAGAGCTGAGTGAATATGTTGTTCCCAATCTGGTGCGGCTTCTAAGCAAAGAACTCGTAAAATACGCTTTATCGTACGATGGAAACGTTCTATGGGATTACTCTGAGGATGATAAACAGAGCTATGAGCAATCTTGATTCCAAATCGTGTCAAAAATTCCGTTGTAAGAGCACTCATGAAGGATGTTCCTTGGTCACATTGAATTTTCTTTGGAAACCCCATTCGGCTGAAAATTTGCAGTAAAGCATCTACAACAGATACTGAACTAATATCTGTGACAGCGACCGCATCCGGATATTTCGATGATAAACACATTGCAGTGATTATATATTTCTTCCCAGTAGGTGTAACAGGTAATGGTCCACACGCATCTACATTTATTTTAGAAAAAACTTCTTGAATAACAGGAACAATTTTCATTGGAGCTTTCTTTTTGTCATTTGGTTTTCCTGCTCTCTGACAAGCATCACAACTGCGTACATAATTTTCCACCTCTTGAAAACACTTTGGCCAGAAAAAATGTCTTGCCAAAATATCCTTGGTCTTTGTCACGCCGAGATGTGCTGAAGTACCTTCGTGGCATAGAGCTTTTAAACGCTCTCGATATTCTACAGGAATAATTAGTAATAGCCTTTGTTTTCCGGTTTTATCAAATTTTCTTTTCAGCAGCAAATTACCTTTCACGATATAAATTTCTTTGGACGTATCTGCAGATGAGGTTTCACCTGCCTTTTCAAACAATGGCTGCAAATCCTTGCATTGCTTCTGTGCAATAGCAAAAGTCTCCTTATCTACTTTCAAAAGTGAGAGGGAGGGGTCATCCTCTTTTATACACGGAAGAAATGATTGATTCTTGTCCAACTCACTATCTTCCTGATGGACTGTTGCACTTTCTAATTCAGTTGTCGCTTCTTCTTTTTCTTCAAGCTCTCTTTGAAGCTGTTTTTGCCTTCTTGTCTGCATTGCATTCAACTGGCATGGGAGAACATTTTGTTCCTTCATGTCATTTAGCAAAGAAGCAGTTCTGTTTCCTAACAAATATCTGCCTTGATCTAATTCATCCCTAATTACTGCTGCCTTCGTGATAACAATTCCAAAGTCACCAACCAGTTTCACTTCAGCTAAGGGTAAACAGGTGGGAGCAAGATCTAAAGGTTGTTGTACCCATACATGTTCTCCAGTAAACATATTTGGAGTGATGTATTTTTGGCATACAATGTCTATACTTGCTCCAGAATCCCGTAAAATAGGCATGTCAAATCCATTTACTTGCCCCATCGTGGTATAGGGTAGCAAAAACTCGTCTTCGCCTCCTCCGATTCGATTTACGCTTGCAGCTGATTCCGGGATTTTCTTCAGTTTAGGGCACTGAGGTCTGATGTGCTGATAAGAGCCACATTCATAACATTGTGGTCGTCTTCTTTTTTCAAAAATTTCATCTCTTTTTGGCCATCTGGGTTGCTCTATCCTCTGTTGGCCTTCAGCTCTCGCCTGAGTGTCATTCTCTAACTTGTCTCTAGAGTCAGAAGCAAATTTCTGTTTGGACTTCGGAGCAAATCTTTCTTCAGTTTTGTTAAGATTATTTTTCTTTCTAACATTCCCTCTGACATTTTCATAAGCATCAAGTTTTGATGCCAAATCACTCGGAGAAATCATTTCCATCCATTCGTCAATAAAGTGATCACGAATTTCGACGGGAACACGGCGTTTTAATTGATCAGTTACCATTAATTTAAGTAACTGTTCAAAAGTTGAGATTCCTAAACCCTTCACCCACTCTCTGCAAAAATTTTCCAGTTCATACACATAGTCTCCCCATGTTGACTCGGCACCTCTCTGATGCTTAACAAATTTCTGGCGAAATTTTTCAGGACTAAGTTTGAACCTCTTCAGGAGCAAATTCTTGACATGCTCGTACTTTTTAGCGTCTTCTGCAGGTTCACGAGCTATCAACTCTGTTACATGATAGGGAAGCAATCCTAGAAGATGGGACACCCAATCTACAGACTCAATCTGTGCCCATTCAGCTTGTCTCTCAAAAAGTTGGAGGTACAAGCTAATATCGCTTTCTTTTTCATCAAACCTTTGAATCAATTGCCGGAGGTCAACTTTCGAACGGGAAGATTCACTACTAACTGGTCTTGCAACAGTTCCAAGTCTTAATTTTTCCAATTCAAATTCATTTTCTTTTCTCCTTTTCTGCTCCTCAAATTCTCGTTCTTCTCTCTTTTTCTTCTCCTCAAATTCTCGTTCTTCTCTCTTTTTCTTCTCCTCAAATTCTCGCTCTTCTCTCCTTTTCTTCTCTTCTTCTCGTTCTTTCCTGCTGTCTATGATTACAGTAAGTTGTTCCATGACAAAATCTTCTTCATAATTTTTGCTCTCTATAATCAGGTTCTTGATGTCGGCTATTTTAAATTCAGCCCTTACTTCTAAACCTAGTTCTTCAGCTAAAAGTTTTAGATCTTCTTTCTTTCCTCGACCAAGAAAAGCCATATTTGTAGGCAAATAGCTTCGTAGACTCAAAAAATTTAGGACTATTCAAACAGAAATCGAAATTACTGGCCCAAATAAAAAATGGCTAACTATAACTTTTGTCACTATCCCAAGTAGAACAACAGTAAATAGATTTACTTAAACTTAAAATAATTAAGTAAAGCTTTGTTTTTTTTTTATTAAAACGATATAAAATCTCAATTTAAGTAACTGACTTTACTTCTGTTTCAGAAACGTAACTAAAATGATTACTTTGGATTTCCTTGAAATCAATTATTCATACGTAACATAATATATTTTACACATGCAACACTCAATGCCAATTTCAAAATAATTAACACAATTAAATACACTTATTTAAAATATCTAAAATATTTCTATCTGAGCAATGATGCTCCACCTGTTAGCATGATATACATACAATTACGACAAATCTTAGATTTTAAAAAACTGTGCACTTCAGAACGTAAATATATATATATATACACAAGAAATAATAATAGTTGGCATTGATGCCCCACGACACTTTAAAAAAAATCATACAAAATGAGCTTTGTGATGACTAACTTAGTTTCTTAATTTTTGCAATGATGCAATAACTCAATAGCATTGATATCCAATAAAACAAAACAAAAAAAATATATATATATATATATTCTTTCAATAGAACAATGATGTTCGCATTAATACACCATGGCAATGATGCCAAGAATATAAACAAAAGTTTCAAATGAGCAATGATGCTTAAACATTTAATTAATTCAATGGCAATGATGCCCAAGGAAAAATACACTTAATATACATTTCTTTTCATCAGAACAATAAAAGCATTTTCACTTTTGCCACTGCAACAAACAGGAAACAAAACAGGAAACAAAAAACAGGAAACAAAGACTTTTTGGGGGTGAGATATAGTACGGTACAGCCCCTAGGCCCGGGCCTACTGGGCCTAATGGAAAATCAGGACCCGCCTTTATGTGTTATTGAGGGGGCCTTTGGCGATTGATTTTATCGTCCATCTTTGCATTGGGTTGCTCGTCGACTCATGACCGCGAGGTCGGAGACAGGCATAGGATTAAAAAAATAAATAAATAAATAAACATTTCAGCCTTTAGTTCATGGACCTGGTTAGGATTCATCCGACCCGGGGCATTAGTAACAATAACAACAACACACCCGATCCGACATTAGTCAAAGTGTTGTTTGTGTCTCGTGCTTATCCGTGCTGTTATTGAAGAGTGGTGGATGCATTTTTCACGGGTTGTGCGGAATGCATATTCGTTTTTATCCCCACTGAGCAGTCATTTGCTTAATGATAGAATTTGCCGGTGAACGAACACAAAGTGATCGGTTTCAATCGAAATCAACGATATTGTAAAAGCGGATGAACAAAATTCTGCAAACAAGTCTACAGCCAAGATACTCGCAAGTATATAGACACGCCATCCCTTTTGACGACATTTCCAAGAATCTAGCAAAACCTATTAAAAATGGGTTCTTTGAAACAAAATAGGATATTATTAAGAGTTTTTCGTGATCTCTTAAGTAATCTATTTCGTGATCTATTTCGTAAGTTTTGTTCTTAGAAACTTTTTTAGTCCTTAAGCTATCCACATAGTTTAAAGTTTTCATATAGTTAAGAGCCGAGAACTAGAGTTTATAATATTTTTTATGCCTTTTTTTCTCAAAAAGATGAAGAGACGATCGTATATTCTTTATATGGAGGTGAAAAATCAGGAGGTCAACAGTCTGTTGGATCCCCTTCTTCTCTCGAATCGAGAATGGAAGATTTTACTTTTTGTGTGTCTATGAGATTAAGTTTTAAAGGAAACAGATTTTCTTAAAATGAGTTCAAAGGATATCTTTGATTATAGGGTCTAGCGAGAGTATGCCTAGATTCGTTGGTTCGAGGAACTTTATATTTATCATTTAAAAGTGAGCCACGAAAACAGAATGATAGTTTAAAAGCTTTGAGTTACTTAAGTGTGAATTTATAAACAACTGCAACGAATTTATACCAACGAATTTATAGACATTGAATTTATATACAACCGCAGTGTGAGGGCTCGGTAGCCCAGTTGGCAAGAGCAGCGGGCCAGTGATCTGAACGTCCCTGGTTCGATGCTCGACTCTGCAAATCTGCCTCCGTGTTCCCTAATGGTGACCGGGGCACGTAAAATAGGGCGTGGCTACAATGTCCTCCAAGTTCTCAAATTTACCTCTGGAGGTGCGGGGTCAAGTGTTCCGGTCTCATCACTTGACTCGGTTCAAATTTACGGGACCGGTCATTTAGCCAAGTCGGACTCCGACCCTTGTGGTGCTAATTCAAAACAGGAGGCATCTTTATTGCCCATGGCCTTCGGGACTTGATCTGATATTACTGTCGGTCATGGGGCATAAGCAACATCAACTGCAATGTCATTGCAGTTGCTTGTATTTTGTGTGTGTTATTCTCTTCTTATCCTTTTCGAATGAAGATTCCTGGACAAATCGATTGACTTTTTGTTTATCCGACGCTTTCGTTTGCCCGTCATTTTTTTCTAGATCGTTTCAACAGACGACTATTTTAAGTTGAAAAGGACTATGCTTAAGGCTTGTGGGAACCATTCGTTCAGCGCAATGAATGGTATCCTACATAGAAAATATTTACAACGATTGTCGACACTGAGCTGAGTGAATCTTTATTGGATTCACTCAGCTCGACCCCGGGAGAAAATGTCTCCAAGGATTGTCGACTTGAATTTGAATATTTTTTTTTTAAATTGTACTCCTTTACTAGAGAAAGAAATTTTGTACCAGGGTATATTTTTGATTCTTTAAAAGAAACTCGAATGATATTTTAAAATTCGTATTATACGGAGGGGGGGGATGGGATAGACTGCGTTTGAAACGCACATCATTACTTTTGGGGGACGACATGTCTAAAATGAATGAAACAACAGAGTCAAAGATGTCCTTCTCTAGGACGGGGTACAATTTTTAAAAATCTTTTAATCCCAGTCGACAATCGTTGAAAACAATTTCTATGTAGGATAGCATTCATTGCGCTGAACGAATGTTTGGACTAGTGTGATTTAAACGCTCATAAATTCCTTTGGTGGACGCAATTTATGAAATGAATCCTGTCGCAAGGTGCAGAAAAGTTCAGGCGCTCTGAAATTACCATTTTTACTGGATTATTGGCATTTATGCAGCTTTTAATAGTAGACACATTTTCTCGATAGGTTAACATTGAGGTGAGAGAATCCAGTAGGGTTAGTACACAGCAGCCTTAAGGGTGAAAACATGCTCATGTTTAACTTACGGGTATTGGGAACCACAAGGGTCGGACGCCAACTTTTCACCCAGTGCCACCACCATTTTGACACTCAGGGGCGACATCGGGTGGGCTTGTACCCTCTTTTCCCCTATACTCCCCCAAGGAGAGAATTTCGGACTTATTACAGATTGAACGTGCCTATACCCAGCTTAGACACTAGAGCATTCAATGGCGCTTGTCGGATTCTAACCGAGTAATCTCAGTGCTGAATTCCGATTCGCTAACCAGTGCCCCCCCCCCCCTCCCGGGTCTGATTAAGGGTGCTGAGGTAATGACCACAAACGTTTGGGAGCAATGGAGCGTTCAGATAACGAAAAAACATTTCGGACACACCAGGAGGGATCAGATCGGGGGTAAGAAGAAGTCACCTTCGAAGAAATTTTTTTTTAAGACTTCTTTAATAGTCGAGATTCAAATACACCTGTCCCTCGATTAGCACGGTACACGGTTTGCGTCGTTTCGCTATTTCACGGTTTCTAAATTTTATAAATTAAAAAAAATATCGATGTATTATTTGATTATTTGAGTGTTTTACATTGAATGCACTCATGAATTATCTGCACAGACGTCACAAGTGCATTGCGTTGCATTTAGCATTGATGTCATTAAAGTAGATTTTGTATCATTTCCATACCGTCATTCCCAGTTCTGTTCTACCCGATGTAAGACGTTAATTTTTGAAATACACATGTAAATAAATAATCTATCATTGGATATTACTTAAATTACTTTTTTTTCACTTCGGCATAAACTCTTCACATTTTTACACTGTTACTATAAACATAACTACGGCTTGCAACCATTCCCTTGTTTAATATAAGCGCTGTGTCTTGTTTTCCACGGTTTCGATTGACACGATTTGTCGTGGAATGCATCTATCGTGTACATAGAGGGATAGGTTTAGTAATGAATGCCGTTGTGCCTGGAGGTGCTTTTCACGTACTTGGGCGCATGTCAACACGACAGTTAAATGCCATTATTTTCTCTGTCGGGACCACCCCAAATGGACTTCCTGATAAGTTAAAACTGACATCCGAGAAACTGTATGAGAGAGAGAAAAGTGTCATTGAATCCTGACATATGCTTACATCCATTCACTGGATATCTCCACTAAACGGCCTATTGAACGACGGTGACATGACAGCTGTGTCAATAAGCGAGGTAAAACGCACGACTTGCAACTCTTTATTTATTTTTTGTGTGTGTGTGTGAAACTAGCGAAAAGCCTTTGCAAAATATTATTATTTACAGCAAAGTCACAGTGGTGAACAATAAAATGAACTCACGCACTATTCTACTTCCTTTAGAAGTAGTCCCCTGTCGATAATAATAAACACCTGTTCCGACGCCTCGGCTCCTTATAAAAACATTCGTCGCGGATAGGCTGTTCAGCTGGCTCGTCACGTTCTCTTTTATTGTATCTTCTTCTGTCATCAAAAACCCCTTTCGTTGTCTTTCTCCTCTAGGTGTAAAGTCAAATCACACGGGACATAGCCCGTAAAATGGACAGAGGTTTTGTTTTTCTCTTACCTAAAAAGTGATCCCATTCTTCTGCCACGGAGAGAGAAGAAAATGGCATTAGAAGAACTGCGATTGTTTCGTGCTGCCTTTTTAACCATAATTACCTTAAAGCCAATGAGACTGTTGAGTCGACGTTTTAGTAATAAGTATGTACATTTTTTTATACTTATAAGGTGGAGTAAAATTTTCTGTAATACAAAAGACGCTGGGGGTTGGTTTGGGGGGAGTAAGATCATTTTCCACAACACACAGCCTTAACTAAAGAGTCGTTCAGTCGGAAACCGGAGAGTGACTGCAAACACCCATGCTCATCCAGGGTTTTAAACCCGCAAACCACAGACTCTGGTTCCGAAAACTGTAAGGTCTCGTTCACATTGCTTTCACAGCGTCAGCGATAAAAAAATTTTACCCATAACAGATATCAACGCATTAACTACGTGATATGTCGAACCAATCGCAGGTCATGTCAACAATCTCATCGTCAACAGAGGAAAACTATGCCTGGAGCGCTTAGGCAGTGTGAACAGGACCTAAGCGCTCTATAAGTCCATGCACCCATAAAGTGCGTTTTACGCGAGTGAGTATTATAAAAATAGTTCACTGAGAGACTTTATGATCTACATTTTTAGAATATTCAGAATGCATATCCGTCAATTTTGAGAATCTAGCCATTCGGCCATCTAGCAAGTTGTACCTGACAAACTACTGAAAGCATAGATCACTGAGAGACACAATTTCATATCATTGTAATCGACTTCCATAAAACCTAATAATAATTTTGAAAAATGATCATTGAAGTATTTTAACAAATGGATTAGGGGATAAAACTTAAAACGGAACAAGCAAGTTTCTTGAAAATTTCAATGTTACTTAATTATTTTAACGAGCATCAGGCCTTTTTAAATGAACCTTTAGGTAAGGAAAGCAAACAAGATTTTCAGTCATGTTTTGAAGAACAAAGCTGTTTGTTAAAAGATACGGGTAATTAAAGCAACTTTGTGAATTTTTAATTTAGGCTGGTGGTAATTGTTGATAAGGGTCCGTTCAAGTATTACGTAAGCCCATTTTTAGTCATTTTAAACCCCCTCTTTCCCCTTGTAAGAAAAAATAAAATGTCCGCCTCCCTTTTGCTTATGTAAGATTTGGCGAATTTCTCGTCGCTGTTTCGTAGGCGAAACGATTTTCTTCAATCATTCAATTTATTGCACCTTTCTAAGTAAAAGTGTATGGATATTAAATCATCAACAGTCAATACATTAATAGATAAATGAAAAACAATCAGATTTATATCAATGTTCTGAAAGATTTCATTTCTTTGAAAGTCAATAGTATCATACAGATGGTAGGGAGGTTGATGAAATCGTGAGCACATCGAAACGCACTTACTTGCGTGCATGTTTTCTGTCTTGCGTAAGCATTGCTCAGATCTCCACTTCCCCCTAGTCAGCAAAAATAGGCAGAGCTTAAAACCTCTCTTCCCCTCGAATGCTTACGTAATACTCGAACGGCCCCTAAACCGCATGAACCGTTTCGAAAATATGCGACTGTCAAAATTTGAGAATCGTTGCAGGAAAAAACATTATGTGTAGCTAATGAATGTCCTACGTCATTATCCTTAAGAAAATGGAGTGTTACGCTAGGAAGATTAATGGAAACGATGCCTATCCACAACTTCGGGGTAGTTCAATAAGAAGAACATCCTACTGGAGACAAGATGATCCGGGTTCGATTCTTACACGCGCAGAAAACGTTAAAAGCAGCTTTATCATAGTGATGAACGCATAAATGAATACTCATCGAATTTGATAAGAGTTTGGCTCCTGACTATGTCACATTCTTTAAAACCTGAGGCAGTCTTCTTATTAGCCCGTCGACTTTTGTCACCGAAGGTGATCGGGTCGAATATGGGGCACGTACCACTGAATGACTGCGTGTCTACGCCGGGAATGGGCCCGTTAGATCTGTGGGCCGGAAAGTCCTTCCGTGTGGTAGTAAGGGATATGAGAAGGCTCTTGACTATGTCACATTCTTTAAAACTTGAGGCATTCTACTTATTAGCCTGTCGGCTTTTGTCACCGAAGGTGATCGGGTCGAATATGGGGCAGGTACCACTGAATGACAGCGTATCTACGCCGGGAATGGGCCCGTTAGATCTGTAGGCTGGAAAATCCTTCTGTATGGTAGTAAGGGATATGAGAAGGGTACGAGCCCACTAGATGTCATTCCTGGGTGTGCTCTGTCAAAACTGTGGTGGCACCTGGCTTTGACGGACTCAGACCCTTATGGTCCCATAATCAGTAATTGTACTGTACCGCCCGAAGGCATCCACCAAGTTTTTGTGTCTAGTCGCGCGACAGCCATCCCACGCAGTCGGGAGTACCCGAGTGCAATACGATATTAACGCACCTCACGCGCTCTTACAGAGCGTCCAGGAGCCAATTTTAGAAAAGATAGGAATTGCCGAAAAATCTAACTAATAAGGAAAGGCCACCATGGCGAACTGCAATTTAGAGTAAAAGGAACCACCACCATACATACTACTGAGTCTCCCAAGTCAGTTGGGTTTTGGACACATCATGTACATCCTGTCCAACTTTATTGAAAAAACTCAAGTTATACAGATATAGTTATACAGAGTTAACATAGATACATTTACATAGTAAACATACAGAGTGACTCATTCGTCAGCCGGCCCGATATGATTGAATGGGACGCGCAGGTTCAGCAGGTCCTGTACAATTTTCTTCACGACTCTCTTACAGTAGTAGTCTCTATAGAATCTGTTGAGGCTCCATCCTCTAATGTCCGTTAGTAGATTCTTGCTTCATCCCACTGGCTGCACTCGAAGACGCAGTGATCCACCGTCTGGACAGCCCCACAGCTGCATTTATCGTCCTGGTTATGGTACCTTGATTGGAAAGTTCCGAAGTTTCCGTCGTCGATGATGGCCTGGTTCCACAGGAAGTCGCATGCCAGACCCTTTAGCGAGAACAGCGGAAACGTTTTATGCACCATACTCTCTTTCTCCGATGAGTTCCAACTTGCTTGCCATTCGTGGGGTGACTTCTTTCAAAAGCAGGGCTTTAACCTGTCTCTTTTAGTTTTAGAATGTGGTGCTGACCACCCTTAGGTTGGTAGCCTCTTTGGATAGCCTGGCTACTTCTTCGTTTTCCGTATGACCCACGCGGGCTTTCACCCAGTGGAGATGGACTACTATATCGTAATCTAGGAAAGCTTTCTTGAGCTCGTCTATGGTTTCCCCTTTGGACTCCAAGGCGCTGAGAGCTTGGAGTGTGCTCCTTGAGTTGGTGAAGACATCTATTTCTTTAAGTTTATTGGTCCGTGTTGCTTCAATAGCCATCCGTATGGCCCTCACCTCTTCTAGAAAGGAGGTAGCGTTATCGGAGAGTTTTTCCATTCCATCAGATATTTTTGAACCTTGAAAGCAGTGGATGCAGGCCGAGCCTACTTTATCGTTGATTTTAGAGCCGTCAGTGTAGAATAAGTGCTGCGTTCTTGCACTCGGATGGAATGTCCAGCTGAATCTGGAGGTCTCAAGGACTCTCTGTATCTTTCGGGTCTTCACCTCGCAATTCATGGTGCTATAAGACAGTGGTCAACTTTTTTCGACAGCGACCCACTTTCTTTAAATTAAAAAATCCCTCGACCCCCAATGTAAATTTTTTGGTAGTGGTAATTTTTTTTAATTAGGAAAAGGGTAACAAAAAATAGAAAAAGAAATAAACAAATTGTGACAAACAATTTTTAAAATCGAGCAGTAGATGTTGGGTATATACAGAGTGAACCAAAAGTCTTGCCCTGATTATAAAAATTCATTACAAAATGACCGTTTAATATGATAATGTAACTTTTGTATCGTTGGATAGGTCAGTTTTAGTAGTTTTTTTTGTGCAATAAATGGCGCGAGTGTTCCTTCAAGAATGACTCAGGGGAATATTTGAAAGGAGGACGTCATTTTCGGCCGGAATGGCGTCGATTCAAGAGAAGGTCCAAAAAGCTTTACCCCAAACATTTACTTAGACTTATTGCAACTTTTTCAGAGAGATGTCGCACCCCCACACTGGGATCTTTAGTGCGTGATTTCCTAGACGAAACATGTACTGTGTGTACTGTAACAGTAGACATGTTAAATAACACTTGGCGGGAACTGGAATACCGCTTCGACATTCTCCGAGCTACCAAGGGGGCACACGTTAAAATTTACTGAGGTAAATGGTCTTATAAAAAATTTTATAACAGTACTTACAATATATCCAAACAAATATAGGTCTAATTATAATAGTTTGAGCACGATAAATATTTATAATCAGGGCAAGACTTTTGGTTCATCCTATATTTACCTTGCATAATAACGTTTAAAAAAGTCTCGCTTACCTTCATCCTTTGATTTTGGCAAATCTCACGTTTCTAAAACTTCCTATTTAAATACTAATGAAAAACAACATTCTTTTAATGTTGTTTACCACGTACACCTTGCATGTATACCCACTTGTATCCAGTTACGAGAATATTCTATCTCCCTCCAAATCACTTGGACATGCGAAACATATTCGTGCTACATATAATCTACCAATAATATGTTTCCGGCGTATAACGCTCACTTTTAATACAAAAAAAAATTAAAAATTCAGGTAGTCTCTTCTCATGAAACTACCGCGGGTGATTAACACAGGATTACTTATCGTTGCTTACCTCTTTTTTTTACGCATTTTGGTACTTTTCTGTTTAACTGTTTGCTGCTACTGGGTTTGGCCTTCTGCCAAAATTATAACTCGCGACAGACTCTTAATTTTTTCCTTCCGGAGTACCGTTATTGAGGAACGTAATCCTACGTTAAAATAAGACTACAATGTACGGGTGCGCGTTATACGCTGGATATAAAAAATGATGGATTTAAAAGTAAGGAAAAGATGAACAAAAAAGAATTAGATCTCTACATGTACCTAAGGGCTGTTTATTTAAAAGAAATGACATACCTTATGAACTTAAAAATTTTCATTATCGGATAACATGAATAGTTCGTCATATTCGTCTTCCGTTACATCTTCAGAGACATCATCGAATTCTATTTCTGAAAGAGAGTTCTGAAAGAGAAAACATTTGACTCCTAATTTCACGAATTCATTCGGGTTAGAAGTGCATTCTTCCCCCCCCCCCCCCCTGTTTGTAGGATTATTTACTCTCTCAAGCATTTCCCCCACACACATATTATTCCCCTTATCACTTGTCAATTCAGTATACCATTGTTCGAAAGCCTGGGAAAATCCTTCGAATGAATGACTTCAAAAGATAAGAGAATTGCACATGTATATTTCAGGTTTCTTCGTCAAAAAAAGGGTGCGCGTTATACGGAGAATATACCTAAAAATTAAAAAATTTAGTTTAAAATTATAGGTGCGCGTTATACGAAGGAAAATAAGGTATATATATTATTTCTAGAAGGTGATTTTTTCTGACGATCCCTTTTTCTCCCTTCATACTTAACCAAAATCGATAAATGAGGTACCATTTTAAAGATTGAGATCTCCACTTCTGACGAATTGTTAATTTAGAATTACATATCTTATTGTTTGTTTAAAAATCGAAGTATAAACATTATAAGCATTTTTCTTCCGCTAGATGGCCTGCGTGCTAGCTTTATTTTTCCTATTCTCGCTCACTGAACTTTTGAATTTTAAAATCGTCTGCTTTTATTATCCTTCTGTGAATAAATTAATGTTTCTTTCTTGGCGACATCCGCTTAGGTGTACATTATTCTTTTTGCATGGGAAAAACAATTTGTTTGGACTAAAGTCTATTTTCCCCCTAGAACATTTTATGAGTGATATTTTCGTATGGTGTGCCTTTTTAAGGTTTAATTTTATTTATTCAATTCTATGTGCATAATTTAATTGTATATGACAAAATTGTCCGATGCTATAGAGGAAAAGCTTCTAATTTGTCTCGTAATTAAAGGATAATCAAAATATAGGTCTTACCGTGTAGATGTGAAAGTCGAAGAAAAAAAATGGGATTGTGGCAATGGTTGATGCGTGGCAGATCGGAAAATTTATCGCATGCTATTCGCAGGCGAAATTTTAGCTCGGGCTCCTTAGTTTGTAATACAATGAATACAGACTGGTCTTTGGCCAAAGAAGATAATGCTTCGCAAGATAGTTTACATGCCAAAACTTTTTTTTCTTAAAAGAAACTGTTCTTGATTTTATTACATTTAATTTTTTTTAATTTCCCCCAATGTTTCTTAAATAATGGATGTATTCATTGAAGCCAGAATTATTTATTATCTTAAAAAATGCATAATTATTATAATAAATTGAATTTCATAGATTTCAATTTCTAATAATTTCTCACATGCAAATTCTCAGAAAAATTGGGTCATCTATTTTCAGGTCATAATTTTTTTAAAAAGAAAGAAATCAGTTGAAAAAGAAATTATGCTTACGTTAGAAAAATAAAAATCTGTCATGAGTAAGCGATTACTATATGTAATCGATTATTACAATTTACGACTTTTCGATTATTTTATTTCGAGCATGCACGAAAAATCAAACACACGTGTCTTTCGTGATGTCTTTCTTCGCATGCTCCTGGCTTGTCGTGAACAAGTTATTTTAGCCCCCATAAACGCACACTATAAATGAAATGGAAGGAAACCATTTTTAACGAAAAATGAAATTTTCATTGGTAACGGAATGATTCGAGACCTGATTGTACATAAAATGGATACACATTTCGCTTTCTTTCCCACCGAATGTTTGTTGGCATATACAGTCGAACCCCGTTACAACGAACTTCAAGGGACCAAAGGTTTTGTTCGCTATATCCGGTGGTTCGCTATAAGGCCTCGCTACCTTTCAGAAAAATGTCACATTTCTCAAAATGTATAATTCGTTAGTTGCTACGTGTATTCAATAATGATGTATTTAAAAAAATGATAAAATCTATTAAAAAATTATCATTTATGAATTAAATTGACTAAAATAGATTACATTAAACTGACACAATACTAATTAAATTAACTAAAAGTGAAGACAAATGGAAATAAATTCATTTTAACTTTAATTGTTGCTCACTGTTTTGATACAGAAATAATCGGTATTCTTCTGCTGACGTGGTGCCGATTTCAAAAATATTTTATGAATCTCCTTGTCCAAATACATCAAATGTCTCCAACACTCTTTCTTCACTGTTTGTGTAGATAAAAACTTATTAGTTACATGCATCGCTCCTGTAGCATCTGAGATGGTGGGGATTTCGTCCTTTATGTGCCCTTCTTCATTAGCATCAGATGCAGAATCTTCGATTTCAGAATGATTCATTTTAATTTCGTCCACAATATCTTCATCAGTCGGATTTTCACATGTAATGACTTCATCATCACATGTTTCGAACAATTGCATGTCACAATCTGAGAATGATGAAATTTTGTGTTTTTCTATCCACATCGCGATAGGTAAATCTTCATCTTCTTCTTCTTCTTCTTCATTCGTTGTATCTTCAACATTCTTAAAAAGTTTAAAAATAATAAAAAAATTCAGTAGTGGACAGAAAAAAAGGTTCCTTACAGCCAATTTTTAAGATTTCGGAGGTTCGCTATAAAAGGATAAATTAGCATTAAATACAATAGGAAAATGGCGGGACCAAAATTTTCGTTCACTATATCCGGGAGTTCGTTATATACCGGGTTCGCTATAACGGGATTCAACTGTACTAAATCATTATTTATATGAAAAATAAATTGAACAATTTGAAATTCTAAAGCAAAAATATACATCTCCAGACTAAAGGACACCTAGGTTTCTCGTACAAATAGAGCCACGATGAGTCTAGGCCAGGGGTGGGGAACGCGCGGCCTCCGTGATCTTCTCTTGCGGCCTTTATAAAAGCTAACACTTGTATTAATTAATATTTAATTATATAGATTACATCAATTTCCAAATCAATAGAATTAAATAAAGAACGGCATGAATGTATGTACAGTGTCGGCCAAAATAAAGTTGACATTTTGAAATTGTTGTCTAAAGTCGCTACAATTGCATATTTATCCAAATGAGCTTCGTTTACCTTGATTGTATGATACTTTAACTACACTTTATATGTAATTTAATGTTTAGAGTTTCTTAGCAATACTAC
>OU015497.1:196680493-196722993 GCA_907164885.2 Dolomedes plantarius
ACCTTATTTCAACCATGTGATTACTTCCTCTCTACATAGCATTTTCGAGTGCTTTCCGTGTATTCGGACACATAAAAATCATTATTTGGAACAGGACATAATATTTCAAGTTGAGTTTAGTTGAGAGAATTACAGTCATCTTTTCTTAGGCGAGGGCTAATTATAATATTTCAAGAAGTCCATATTTGAAAGCCATTATTTCAGAATTCGCCATTCTAAAATATCGACATTTTATTTCAGAATCTCCAATTTGTGCACTCATATATTACAAAATTTTCTTTAATAGATTACAGATTTTTAAAAAAATAATTAATCAGTATGAGTTGCAATAACAAATTAATCTTTTAGAGTAACCAAAGTGAGTGATTTTATAGGAGTGTACATTTAACCTAATTAATATTTCCTTATCAGCTCCTTATATTTTTGCTCGGCAATGAAAGGTCAAGACATTTCGAGCACTGCATTTTCTCCCGCCACGAGGAAAATTATCCGACAGTTCTAAGAAACTAAGAGCAATAATTTCGCACGAATGTAACAAACAAGCCAAGAAAAAAAAAAGACAACCCCACAAACTTTTATCTTAAACAAATGCATTTCACTACAGGCATAAACTTCTCCCCATCGGGTCATTTACGTAACGATAAAACAACAAAAACACCAACAAAACGGGGACACACAAAAAATGGTCGCCGTTCCTCTCGATTACCTTCAAAGTCATAGTCTTTAGAGCGCCCCCTTGACGAAAAAATATTTTCGCTCTCTTTTCTTTCTTTTTTTTTTTTTTTTTTTTTTTTTATGTTTAGTTTTTAGTGCCGCGTTTCAAGCTGAAATGCTGGAGATGTATCTACTCCGAGAGATGTTTGATAGCGCTGCCAATGGCGGGATGGATTTGGGCGCAAAAAATCGCCAGATAAGCGTAAGCGAAAAAGGGTTGCCAACATTTCGCAAGTCGCTCGCCAACATTGGGAAGCGGGAGAGGGAATTTTCAATTTTGGAATTTCCTTTTTTTACGGCAAAGTGGAGGGAAAGAATTACTTTATCTAAGGAATTGCATGTATCACGATAATCCCTTATTGGGATGCACGTAGTTCATTAATACATAAATGTGATACATGTATTAAAGAATGACAAAATCACAGTCGTTGGGGAAAAAAAAAATTAACTGTAGTTCTGCGCGGAATGGCCCTTCGAAAATGATACATTGAGGGAAAAAAGAAATTAAAATTAAAAAAATAATAATAAATGCATTCTGTTTTCCTGGGTTTTAGAGAGAAGTGGGGAGTACAACTATTTACTTTAATTGACAAAGGTAGTTTTCACGAATATAAATAATTTAATGTTCATATTTCTACCTGAGAGAAAATTTTTTATATAAAAATCAACAGAATTTCAGGTAAAACGAAATTAAAGATTTAGGGCTCTACCCCCCCCCCCCAAAAAAAAAAATAAATAAAAATTCAGGTAGTCTCTAGGACTTCAGTCAGGTAGGACTTTCTAACGAAACTACCGCGGGTTATTAACATAGGGTTACTTATCGTTGGTTACTTCTTTTGTGTGTATGTGTTATGTATCTATATATATGTACGTATATATATTATAACTCGAGACGACGGACGGTTTTAGCATCTGAAATTTTGCTTTCCGGAGGATCTTTATGGAGGAACGTAATCCTACGTTAAAATACAATGAAGTTAAATTCATAAATTGGTCTATTTTACTCTTAAGGTGTCCTTTAAAATGTATTTTTTAAATTTTTTTAAATTTTGTCATTTTATCTTTTTTTTATAATGACATGTAAGTTAAAACTTAGAAAAATGTATAAAAAAATCGAGCTGTTCTATTAAAGTAATTTTTTCAGGTTGGGGGGGGGAGGGACTGGAAAAAGGGAGCAATTTTGACATTTGCGCAAAACATAATAACTCAAAAACAACCGAATGTATTACCACTTTATAAATTCGAAAATGAAGACAATAACTTTTTCTAGGGAATAGAGTATTCTCAGGGTCATACTTTGTTTATCTGAGACTCTGCAGCAGTTAAAGTACTGACGTACAAAAAAAATCACATCAAATTCATTATCACTTGCAGTTCATACCTATGTAAACAAAAAACTCATTAATCTGCAATCATGATCATAGTCCCTTTATAAACATTTACAGGTAAAGTATACAAAATTTTAAGGCCTTTAAAGAGTCACTTTTTGTTATAGGAATTTATTTTCGCTAATTACATTCCTGTTCCTATAAAGTTATTTATATATATTTTCGAGTCATCTTTGCTTCCTGGATATTATCTTTGGATGGTTTTAAAAAGAACTCAAAAAGGTTATACATCAAAGGAAATATTTCTTTAATTTTAAAATCTTTCATTGGATAGTATGATTTATGTAATTTCCCTTGTAAACTGGTTAAAATGATCTTAAGAGATTCAATTACCATAGAAAAATATCTCGATCAGTGATAACAATTAAGAGATTCGGTATAAAGTAAAGTCAAATTAGAGCACAGTTTTAAAGCACGGTAAATGTGTGTATTATAAGCTGCTAATCATTTGTTTTGGGAGAGGACGTGGCATTCTGTGTGATAGAAAAAGAAGAAAGAAAAAAAACAGCTGAAGATGATTATTATTATTATTATTATTATTATTGTTATTATTATTACTAATACTTCTATTATTATTATTATTATTACTATTATTGTTTTGTCAGTTGCTTTAGTCAGTTTACAAATAAAATTAATTAAAACTAGCCCGCAAATTTCTAATACCCTCAAAATATTTGGTTTTATAGTTGCTTTTTAAGGTAAATAAACTAAAACCCTTTGGGTTTATGACCATTAGTGGTTTTATGAATTTTCAGCTGTTGTCATTTTGAAACCTTGAACCATTTTAAGTCCTTGATCTCGATTTTACTGAATTCTACTAAATTTCTAAATAAGCTAACAACTTGGTGACTACCATCTGAAGTGCATCGGCTGACTGGGACGTTTGTCATAGATACTCCCTGTGATAAATATTGTGCTCTGAACTATGATCATTGCTCTCTGCTTCTAGATGACGTTATGTTTCTGCACAACAGAGGACAGGGTTGCGTCTGTTTGGTTGCTATATAGGTATTTGTATTGCTGTTTTGTTACTTTGCTTTTATCTCGCACTCGAAGGCAGAAGAAAATACATCTCTAATGCTTCAGTGACACACATCTAGACACGCAGTCCCCCCCCCCCCACACTTGTTGATACATTTGGGGGTCGATTAGTTACGATCCTCCCCCAAGGTCCCTCGAATCTCTTTGATCATCTGCTTGAAAACCGACTCAGGAGAGGATCGGTGCAGAGAGCGCTGCCCATAAATCACTCCTTTTTCCCCTGTGTACTGTGCTGGGCAGATGTGTGTAACTGAAGGAGGCCACACACATGCACTGCAAAGTATTCAGGGGGAAAACGAGTGATTTATGGGCAGCGCTCTGCAGAGCCGCTCTGCAGCGATCCTCCCCTCAGTCGGTTTTTCCACAGATCATCAAAGAGATTCGAGGGACCTTGGGGGGAAGACCGTGATTAATCGACCCCCAAATGTGTCAACAGGTGTCGGGGGGCAGCGTACTGAAGAATTGTCTAGATGTGTGTGACTGCAGCATGAGGGTTGGGTAAAGTTAAAGAAATACAAAAAAAAAATGCTGAATGTTACAACACTAAGTTCTACTTGGGCACCGAAAGGGAAAAAATAGAATAGTAATAGAGAAAAGAGAGGGCGGTTAGTGTTAAAACAATGCAAATAAAGGGACCATTAAATAATTATCTATTTATATAATAGCTTTTATTTACTATTTATAAGCTTTATATTTTTCCGTCACTGTTATTTCCGGGCTGAACTTTCTATATTAGGACCTTTATTTCTGTTCTATTTCACCAGCCTGGTTTCAGAGCATATTTGTTTTATATGACAATGAGAGGATTTAGCTGGATATACATTGCCTAAACACCTCGAAAATCGTTAAAAATGTCCGTCAAAACTAAAACGTCTCTCAGGTGTTGCATGTACTCTACTATTATTACTAATAATTAAAAATTTGTTTACCTCATTAAAGGCACCTGGTGCAGAAAATCTTGTTTATGCTGTATTAACCCACATTTTGTAATTTTTACCATGTTTTTATTAACTTGCTTTCTTGTGTGTTTGTGTGTGTGTGTTTGTCTAGTACAAATCTTACAATCGATTTTTAACTAACTTCCCGACTAACTAGACATTTGAAACTTTTAGAATAGCTCAGAACACGATGACAATGCATTTTTTTAATACTTTTAGCCATCTTTAAGCAGAATTAAATTAATTTTCAGTTGTTTTCAGTTAATTTTGTTTTGTAGACTGGTGCACCCATCTAATGTCCGGAAAGGGAACTGAAAGTCAAATGCAAGTTAACTTCCAATTAACTTCATTTTCTTTCAAGTTGATGGGATAATTCACCAAACTCACTATATTATGTTTTAAAAAAGTATTTATTAATACATAGAATTGTAAAGTTTATATGATTCAATAGAAAATTTGAAAACATGGTATATAAAAAGTTCTTTTTATCTTGTAATTATTTTAAAATTAAATTGTTTTATCATAAAAATAAATATTATATACAAATATTTTGAAGTTTTCTTTTAAAGAAATTCAAAATTAAAATTTGAAGTATACTTGTTTTTGATATACCTTCTAAAGCAACAGCTCTCTATTTGCATTATTTTTTCACTGAGACGCAAGAAAGATTTCGAAATAAATTGCCTTAAAAATAAAATTTTTATACAATTTTTTTCTCCAGAATGCCAATAATTTGTCTTGGCGACATTCACCCATCTACACAGCGATATTTTGTTGGCTACTTTATTATGAGAGCTCCCTATAAGTGAGCCAACATTTCTCCCTATGAAGGGACAGAACAGAGACGTCTACGCCTTAATCAGGATTCGAAACAAAGCCAGTTTGGTGGAAGCTCGTGACACTAACCACTATATTATGTATGTGACTTTTCATAAATTCGGAAAATTTCAATACCTTTTTAAATCAGAATTTGTTTTAAGGAAATATTTTGAGAATTTACACTCTCGATCAAAAATCCTGAAGAAATTTTAATCAAAGTAGAATTAAGTTGTTCTGAACAGTGCAAGATACTTCTCAAGGCGTATCAGATATATCCTCTTACAAAAGAAAAATCATAAGCAAACTCGACAAGAAATAAATTTACTTAAAACATCGAGGCACAGCATGTTACGCTTAGATAATGCAGGGGAAAAATTCTAGTTCTGTAATCATCGCAGAAAAATGCGGTTTAAGTTATTTAATTTTAGCACTTTATATTCATTCGTCTGATGGAATATTCCGTGTTTACTTTTACATTGCTTATTTGCGAGCAAAGAAAATTTCCATCCCTACATCTTCTGAGCGTTTTCTGTGAGTCAGGACAATTGTCCTGACTCACATGAAATTTCATGCGCTTGATACCACATGAAATTTAATGCGCACATAAATAAGCTAGTTTTAAGAGTATGAAATTTCATGCGCTCAAAATTAGTATTTTAAAGCAGTTACTTACCTATTGGTATTATTTTGTTTAGTTTATGTTTTTAGGTTGATAAAAACTTTTATTTAATCTATTGATGACAGATAAATTGAAATTTCTTCTAATAGTATAAGTAAATGAAAAACATTTCCATTAAATTCCTGATGTGTCAACCTCATATTTCATGCGACTTTTAGCGGTGTCCCGTGTACTTTCACGAAATTAAAAATAAACCAAAAAAGCCCGTGGTACGTAGTTTAAGATGCGCACAATTCCCCGCTAATAAGATGTTAAAAGGGTACTATAATGTCTGATATTTGAGAATTTCGCATCCCTTGGCGATCACTTAAATATGATATGTGATGATTTTACATATTTTCTCCGTAACATGCAAATGGGCCAAATATGGCAACCCCGCTTTCCGTTCCCTGGCGACGTGCATAATGGAGTGACTCGCTCCCTGGTTATGCATCACACTCCCCCCGCAGATGGAGAGGAGAAGAGGGGGGAGGGGGCAGAGAACTTTTCTTACCCGTGATAAGAAACTTCCAACTACGATTGTTGACTCTTCGAGTACCTATTTGAAAGGTTCAGGCGCAGTGGTCAAGCCATCATGCGTTTCTGACTGCACTGGCCCCCATATCTGGGAATATATATACATATATATCCAAAGATTATGCATGGTAAATGGTGGGTATGTGGTTGGTGCGGGGAAGGGAAAGAATTCAAAAGACCCCGAGGGGGGAAGGAAGGAGAGAGGTCCTTTTGTCGCGTGACCTGCCCGAAAGGATCGAGCCGTCAGTTCGTTTCCTGCTTTTTTTTTTAAATAACAAATTTTTCAATTTCGAGATTATCGTGAAACGGGAAAAAGGAAATTTTTTAAAAGATGTATCGAAAAGAAAAACTTTCTGTGTCGAGCCCATGTTATACTCGTATATTTATAACAAATTTATAAATACTGCTCGAATTCTGTAATATATTTTAAGAAATATTTTAATCATGGCGAAATGATATCAATATTGATTAAAGAGTTGAACATCGATTATAAATAAGTCTCAATGGGAACCATTGCTTTGCCAGCAGTATTTTGTGTCTGAAATAATAAGTTCATGGAGTAATTCTCAATTTTTCCAAATATACCTGCATGGATTTAGCAATGAAGACAATTAATTAAAAACAGTTTCAAGCATTAAATTTTATTTGAGAATTTTTTATATTACAGGGTTTTGTTTCCCCAATTTACGTTGTATAACATTTTATAGTTTTAATTTCGATAAAATTTGTAACAGTGTAACACCTTTATGTTATTTTTACCACGGGACTCGTGTAGATAGAAAAGCTAATTATCAATGTGGTTTTTGATGATTCCCAGCTTCATGGTTAAGCTTGTAGAAAAAAAGGAAAACTATTTCGGAATTCACATGAAGCTAAAATATCAGGTAGCAAAAATTTATTCAAGATTCACGTTGAATAGAAAACTGTATTAAATTTCCTTATAATGTAAACGTATTTGCTGAACAGAGGTAAGAGGAAGCAATTTAAAATGTCACAACACGCTGAATAGATAAGGGATATAAAATAACCGAGGTTTTGGTAAATTTGGGTAAATAAAAAAAAAATGTAATATGCATTTTTTTAATTCAACAAAACATAATATGGTAAAGAGCTACAGAGAAATTATTCGAATATTTTCGGTATATAGTAACATTAAAACAATGTAACTTCATTTAAATTTGAATCAACATCACAAAAATATATTAAGAAAAAATACTCATAATATTTCCAGGAATATCATATTTTTGTTACATTCCCCTGATCCGAGGCACTTTATCGTCGTTTTATTTTCGTTTTGTAAAAATAGTGATATTCTCAATTATATTTTAAATTAGACATATTTCTTTTCCTACCAGACATATTTCTTTCCATACACATATTTCTTTCCCTATTTGCATAAATTAAAAATTATATTACCTCTTTTCTTGAGTCTTCAGCAATATAATATAAAGTTTCTTTTTATTTTACAGAGTACATATTCAATTCGGATGTATTTCAAAGTTGACAGCGATTGAGATTGCAAACTTTTCAATATTATCAGTTGATGGGGCACACAATGAAAATCATAATTACTAATAATATAATTATTATTAAAACTTATATTGAAAATTAATAACTTAAATTTTTGCATTTTAAGTTTTTAGGGAAAATCTTCAATCGCAAATCTATATCTCAGTTATAATATCATTTGATCATTTTTTGAATTTTACTGTTTAGCTTATTAATATATTACTTCCATAACTGTAAAAGAAAATAAGTTTTCTTTTGTCAGTAGTAAATTCCTGGTTATATTAATTGGAAACTGTTACTTTAAGGTCAAAACAACTTTTTTTCATTGCAAATGTTGTACTTAAAATTTTTGTCACAGTAACAAATTTAAAATTGTTTTAAATTCAAGACATATATTCTTCCTACCTAAGGAACGATCGAATCTTCTTTTAATATTTTTTAATTTAAACTAAAAACTGTTGGCATGAAATTTATCAATTAGAAATAGTTATTGAACTTTTCACATTTAATTTTATACGTTTGTTTTATATTTTTATTTTGCAATGGATATAAAACTAATTAGTTAATTTGCCTCATTTTCTGTATAGATGCGAAAATATTAATTAAATGCATTTACGCAAGGTAATATTAAAATTTTCCAATTATTTAGAAAGGTTATATTATTTATTGCAAACTGTTGTAGAACGAGAGTATCAATATTTTTTTTTACTTATAAGCCGTTTTGTTTTTTTGAAACAGTATACACTAAATTAGGATTCAACCTGAAAGAACTGATATAAAATTTAGCAATGGATTTGAATTTACTGAAATTTTTTTAATGTTTAAGCATTATAATGCTTCTATATTTTATTACTAGAAAGACGGCTACCGTCACTTTGACGGTTTCGGACATACTATTGAGCGTTATGTCTGTATGTCCTCAGAATTCTGAAGTTTTGTGACTTTTTCTAATTTTACGCGAAATATGCAGACACATTTACAAAATTATTTTCAATAGTAAAGAAGGGGAGAAAATTTGTTGTATATGTACTAAGACTTAAAGCCGCCAATTTGACGGCAATATAGAAAGCAGGCAGAAATCTTTAAAATAATACCGGAAAAATGTTAGTTAGTTTTCATCTCTTTCCCCTTTTGCAAATAACAGAAATATTGTCTCTTCGGAAATATTGGTGTTGAAAAATAAGGACTGCACAAACCATGCATTATATTTTTACAGATAAACCAAGTTGTCAGCTCGGCTTACCTGCATAAAAATATATCTAAATATATACTAATTTATTATATATTGGTATGAAATAGTTCAAAATTTAAAGTATTTAACCTTTTTTATAAAAAAATTAAATATTTTTAAATTCTTGATTTTATTTTTAACCGCCAAAATGACGGCATTCGGTCATTTTAGTAAGAAAAAAATCCCCGCCTTTCTAGTGTTAAATTACAGCTTTTCAGTTAGCGTTTCTGACGAACAAAAGGAAATTTTTGAACGAAAGGAAATGTTTGCTTTTCAGATTCTATAGAGTTATGAAGGTAAAACGGATTTACAGGCCAGGAACATTCCTATACGCACTCGTCTTACGCACCTCCCTGCAGTTCCGGGTGGAATCGGGTTAGGATTTATCCTGCATTAGCAACAACATGATAACAACAGGTTTTGCTCTGTTATACTAAAAAATAGAGGGTGATAACCTTTGAAACTTAGTTCAACGTTTGTTAATAGCTTCAACGTTTGTTAATAAGTTCTTAAAATTGTATTTTGTAAAATTAAAATTACAGATTGTTGATACAGAAAATATTACATTGTAATGTATATAAAATATGTTCTGCTTTTCAATATATTTGGGAGAGACGTTCATAACTCGAATCGTTCTTTGTGTATTTTATTTGCCAATTAGTTCTCAATATATTATTTTTATTCCTACCTTATTTTGCTTATTCATAAGTTCTTAATTTTGCTTGTTCTTAAGTTTGTAGTTAGATTAATTTTAAGGAATGATCATCGAAAGACATCATAAGCTAACGAAGGCTTTTATGATTAACTAGCTAAAAACCAACACATCGCTACGGAGTACATTCAAATTAAATACAACGGTCAATGTATGCAATTAATGCCAAAAAAAAATATATATATATATAATAAATGCAACGATCAATGTATGCAATTGATGTAATATATATATATATATATATATATATATATATATATATATATATATATATATATATATATATATATATATTTACTTATAAAAAAATCGTAAGGGATATTTATATTTTTTTGGATAATATCCAAACGTCTGCAGCATTAGAAAGGAAAAAAAATATTTTTTTGTCTATTTAGTTGTTATGCACGTGACGATAAATTTATTTAAAGTACCAGAAAAAGAAATCACGTGATCAGCATTTAATAAATTAAATTCGAAAAATTAATCTTTAAAAATTCACCAAAAATCAGAAAATCAAGCTAAAGATTCGAAAAAGATATCATTTTGAAGGAATTTTTATGATCTTTCTCCTGATATAAATTTTATAACCCTCAAATTATTATTTTAAATGCAAACTTAAAAATAGTTACGAAAACAGCTTAAAAATTTAATTTAAAAAATCTAAGAAGAATTTTTGCAAAAATCTTTCTTAGTGCACTATAAGAAGAATTGCAATGCAAAATTTCAGCCCTTTAGGTCCAGCGGTTTGGTCTGTGCGTAGTATGTCAGTGAGTCAGTGAGTCAGAAAGTTACGGAAGTTTTATATATATAGATGACCGAAATATATAAAAAGGAATTCTAAACAATTTTTTCAAATTCGTGCTTCACGTACAGGAGGTACATCCACCTTTTTAACTGATAATACGAAAAGTAACGCTTAGAAACTTTTTAGTTAAATAAACACTGAATGTACAATGGACTGTTTAACCACAGGAAGCAATACTTAGAAGTTATGAAATAAATAAGCCCCATATTTGGCAGAAGAAGAGAGGCCTGAAATTGTGGGTGTGAGTCGTTATTATTTTGACACAAGCGCAGTGGCCTTAGATATTATTAAAGAAGATACTAATATAAAATTATTTTTTTTAGTTCTAGATACCTATGAAGTTTGGAAACAAGCCATTATGTTATATAAAGTTTTAAAAAATAAATTTTGAGCACGGTGGATGTTTTGTATTTATTTAAATATTTTATTCGGATCAAAACCCAAGTTTCACATAAACGTTACCATCAGAAATGAAGATGGATGTTTTAACAGAAATTAAATACATAACTTTTGTGGTAAAAAATACATCCTAGAGAGTTGAAAATTCATCCATGTATAAAGATTAATAGAAATAAAATTTAAACGTCAACCACTTCTCATAATACTTAACAAGTGAATAAATTTCATTGGATGTGTTAGATTTTCTTATCTTTAATACAGCAAGGACATGTGCTCGGTTCATTTCATAATTTTTCTGTATAACTATCTGGAGAAAAAGTTACTGCCATTTTAATTATATGGAGGATATTTCTTCGATAATACAGGAAAAAAAACTAATTAAATAACGGATGAAAGTGAATCAAATAGATTCATAAGTTGCCATTATATATATATATATATATATATATATATATATATATATATATATATATATATATATGTATATATATATATATATATATATATATATATATATATATATATATATATATATATATATATATATATATATATATATTTATTTATAATAAATACAACGATCAATGTATGCAACTGATGTAAAAAAAGAAGAAAAAATATATTTATAAAAAAATCGTAAGGGATGTTTTTATAGACAAAATAACGTAGAAGAAAATATTCAAATTAAATCTAATGGAACATAATAAAGAATATAGTACAGTTAATACAGTACAGTTTGAGGAACATATCTTTTACTGCATTTTAATATTTTTTTTGGATAATGTCCAATCGTCTGCCGCATTAGCAAGAAAAAAAAATATTTTTTTGCCAATTTGTTATTATGCACGTGACGATAAATTAATTTAAAGTACCAGTAAAAGAAATCACGTGATCAGCATTTAATAAATTAAATTCCGAAAACTAATTTTTAAAAGTTCACCAAATATCAGAAAATGGAACTAAAGATTCGAATAAGATTTCATTTTGAAGGAATTTTTAGTTATCTTTCTCATGATATAAATTTTATAACTCTCAAATTATTATTTTAAATGCAAACTTAAAAAAAGTTACTAAAACAGCTTAAAAATTTAATTTTAAAAAATCTAAGAAGAATTTTTCAAAAATCTTCCTTAGTACACCCCTACACTATAATAAGAATCGCCATGCAAAATGTCAGCCCTTTTGGTCCAGCGGTTTGGTCTGTGCGTTGTATGTCAGTCAGTCAATCAGTGAGTCAGTCAGTTACGGAACTGTTTTATATCTATAGATAACAGAGCTAATTAAATTGATTTCACATTTCTCTAGGGGAGAAACCCTATGCAATAACAATTTCTAAAGTGCCTTTTTGCCATGCTGTTTTTAAAAAATAACCCTGAAATACCTGTGTGCGGTGAGTTTTTGATGATTTGAGACAAAATATGACTTTTTATTCACGTATTGAGTAAAGAAGATATTTGAAAGATTTGTATTGCGTTAAGCGTGGAAGTCATCCAAATGAGAGTCAAAGGTGTTACCTAAATTATAAAAAGCATGATAGATGTAATAGTAATGGGAATCAAAAATCACAAGCATCATCTTCAATAATGAAGTATATAAAATTAGTAACAGAAACTTGATACGATGATATCTATTACTTCACGATGATATCTACTGTGGATGTTTATTTAGAAACATTGTGATTTCTGATTTCTTAGTTAATATCCATAATATCCATAGAGAATATCCATAGAGAAGAGGAGAATATTTATTAAATGAATCTCTTTCTCTCTATTTGGACTAGATATGAAGCCCTTACCTATGGATACAATTTTGATAAAAGCTGAAAAAAATCAGCTTCTCAAACAGCGTTATGAACGGCCAATACTAGCAAAAAATATACATGTAAAAGATGTCAAATAAGGGTGAAAGGAAAGAATAACAGTTTGTAACTAATGTCTCTTCCTCATAAGCGTCACCAAAAATATAGGCCCAATTTTTAAGTTTAAAAACTTCACTTTAGAAAAGATGAATTCATTATAGATATTGTATTACTTGGTTGTAAAGTGATAAAATAATAATAACAAAAAATTCTAAGCTAAACTGAAGAAATAAGACGCAATAACTTGTACAAAGAAATTCGTATTTTTTAACTACGTTACTATGTAAGATTTTTCTCCATTGCAGTAAAACTCTTTGACATATTTATAACAAATATATTTTAAGGAAGTGTTTACAGATAAATCTTATTTATCTGCCTTTTTAATTTTACCAAAAATATAGTTTTTGTATTAAATTATACTTTGTAAATTGAATTTTAAGCTATATACGGGCCAATATCGTGTAGCACTGACTTTAAGACTAAAGGGAAATATGTCAAAAATGGAGAGTTTCCTTACATCGGCAGTTTATTTTAAAAGATTACCACCCTTGAGGTTAGGAGACATGGCTTCAATCCTCTGTCCACGAACACCAGGGAAATTTTTGTTAATGGGTTTTTATTATTTATTATAAAAATGATTTGCATATAATTCTGCCACAAACGTCATCCAAGGAGTCTATAACTATACTAAAGTAAGCCTTTATTAATTATTTTATATAGTTTGCGTAAGACACGGAACACTGCGCTCATAACAAAACAAAGTGTCTTAAAGGCGTTTAAACAACTCTAAGTATTTTTTTAAACCATTTCTCACTTTTTAAATAAAATTCCCTTACATTTATAATTATTTTTATTATCATTACAATCATTACTATAAATATTCCTTGTTTTCAATTTTGCCGAGGCGCCATCAAAATGCAAAATTTTTCCCGATAGGATAAACGGAGGCATCGATGCGTGATCGGAGAATAAAAACAGCCCATAGAGAAAAGTTCTTTAAATGCTAATATCCCCCGACAAAAATCCACTCAAAAAACAACTACCTACTTCCAGCCCTCAATCTGCAATAACATCATACACAAACACCAATTGACCACGAGAACCTCCCGATGAAAAAAAAAAAAAAAATTCCGATGAAAATCCGGCGGGAGAACAAACACCGAATGTCAAGCGAACGTGTAAAGAACAAATAGATGCCTCTCACCACCCCCGTCCCGCGGGACAGGCCGTGGGACAATAGGACACCCCGCAGTGTCCAATAACAGAGGCCACACATTACGCAAACATTGGGCTCCCTATGGTGTCCCATTGAATGCCGCAGTTGGGATCAGGTGGCGCTACTTTTTTATGTAAACACAGATGTCTTTCTCTTTCTCTCAGCAGTGATAAAAAGTCCTCCAATGAGTTCGATGGGATTATTTGAATTGGCATGGTGCTTTTTTTTTCTGACCTTCCGGAGTTTAAAAGTCGTTAAACCGCCACCGATCGCGTATTTTAGGATCACAATCTTTTTTTTTCCCCTTTAAATTCTTTTTCGTGTGAAGTTGTGATATTTTTACTTCTGCCGGGGCAAGTATGTACTATATCGGGCGGAGTTGAGAAAACATTTATACACTTATAATTTAGGAATGCGTGTATCTTCATATATATCACGGTCGTGACTTTGCGAAGGTTGCGGTTCACTAACGCTTAGAACTCCTAGGGTCTTGACTAAAAGTAACTCCTGGGAATCCAAGCTGTCTCGTCGGACATTTTGTACCTATTCGGGCATTTTATGCCCATGGTCGCCAAGGGAATTCGGCATTTGGATCCGATGCTTACGGAAGAGTTCTTTTCTCTTTGAGTCTGTTTTTAACGTAGGATTACGCTCCTCAATAACGGTCCTCCGGAAAGCAAAATTTCAGCCTCCGTCCGACGTCACGAGTTATAATTTTGGCAGTGCGCCAAACCCAACTTGGGCACGCAGTAAACAGTTAAACAGAAAAAGACCAAAATGCGTCCAAAAAAAAAAGAGAGGAAAGCAATGATAAGTAATCCTACTTTAATAACCCGCGGTAGTTTCGTTAGAAGAGACTACCTGAATTTATTTTTTACAAAGACTAATATGTTTCACCGAGTATTTAAAACTCATGGGAAAGGAAAATTAAAAATTATACGCCCCCCTCTCACATGCTCTAATTCAGTTATACGCCCAGAGAGAACTATCATTTCTAAATAGTTCTCTTTAATAACGTTTCACTGTCAGTTATTATTTTTTTTGGTGTGTATGAATACAATGCATAATCATAAGGTGAGATAATAAAATTAGTAAAGTAATCGAATAAGAAAGCTTTTGCATTGATGTTTTAGGACGGATGCATTGCGAAGGAAATAGTACCACGAGACTGAGAAACAAGATGGAGGCTTACGAGAGCTTTTACAGAACCCCGGGCTATAGCAGAATTCTTTATAAGAAGCTTGTATCATTTGCTGAAAATTAAGAGAATGATAGCACCGTTGCTTGTAATAAAGAATAGCTCTCTGAGGTAACAACATCAATGCGCAAAACAGTTATATAGCTTGAAAAACATTACCAGTAAAACTAGATCACAAACCTAAGCAATATATATGTATGTACTGGATGTCTCTCTCTATGTATATATATGTAATAGTAACGCCCCACCAATAATAATTATCCTATAATAAAATGCTCCAGCAGTTTTAATTCTATTCTATAGATTCTCTACTTTTAATATTGTCTTTCCCTTATATAACTAACTTCTGAGTTTTTTCTGTATGGCACCTAGGTATCGATAAATTATATTGTTATATATATACATATATGTGTGTGTGTGTGCTTATATATATATATATATATATATATATATATATATATATATATATATATATATATATATATATATATATATATATATATATATGCACACACACACAAAGCATACTTTCAAAAAAGTAAATGAATAGCATATACCCAAATAAATTAAAAATACAGGCCATTCTTTAAGATACATCAATAATGTTCAGGAGTTACCTTCAAGTAAAAAAATTGTAGAAAATACCTATAAAATTATCGAGGAAGACAATTTACTCTCGAGAAGCAAACCTTTAATAAACGAAAGAAATTGGATACGATGTAAGCTGTCCAAAAAAATAAGAGCTCAAAATTTTTACAACTTGTATTCCAGTTTGGGATATGTGGTAACATCTAAGAATATATCTAGAATCTCAATAGTTTAAGTAACTCGCATTTTTGATTTTTGTGTATGTCCTATAATCTACTGTTTTAAAAAGAGGATTTGATATTTTGTTAGCATACTTATTCACAGAATTTGTCGAAAAGAAATAATTTTTAAAAATCAAAGTCTTTTATCACTTTTTCGTCCTTAAATTAAGACGAGAAAAAGCTGACTAATGATGTTCTTTAAAAATTACGTATTTCTCAATCAAATGAATAATTTCTACTTACAACTTTTTTTTATCATTTTGAAAGAAAGAACCACTATGGGAGAAATAATAAGAAAGAAAGTGAATCGTATATAAAGGGAGAAAATAAATGTTAACTTGTCCCAAACCTTGCGGTAAAAATGATATTAAAAAATGGTAATAAATGACCCGATACACCTCGGATGATTCTGGTCCGAGATAAGCGCCATTTTCTCCCGTCCCCCGGCAAGCTCGGGGTTCCCAATCTGGGTCCCAATCGGCACTTGTGATGCCACAATCTTAACACTCTAGGTGACTTCGATAAAAGAGGAGGCTGCGTGCTCCCAGGTTCGGCTTATCGGCGATGGAACGAGACGATAGGCCGTGCCAAAGGCGCCAACTACCTTCGATGAATGAGCGATGTTCGCGTGGCATTCAAACAGAAATATTTATCGCTATCTTGGCGCAGTTTACTGCAAGTGACATTGCAAGTGACATAAATTAAATACAACGGTCAATGTATGCAATTAATGCCAAAAATATATATATATATATATTTATAATAAATAAGACGATCAATGTATACAATTGATGTAATATATATATATATATATATATATATATATATATATATATATATATATATATATATATATATAAATATATATATATTTATAAAAAAAATCGTAAGGGATATTTATTTTTTTTGGATAATATCCAATCGTCTGCTGAATTAGAAAAAAAAATATATTTTTTTGTCTATTTAGTTGTTATGCACGTAACGATAAATTTATTGAAAGTACCAGAAAAAGAAATCACGTGATCAGCATTTAATAAATTAAATTCTAAAAATTAATATTTAAAAATTCACTAAAAATCAGAAAATAGAGGTAAAGGTTCCAAAAAGATTTCATTTTAAAGGAATTTTCATGATCTTTCTCGTGATATAAATTTTATAACCTTCGGTTTATTATTTTAAATGCAAAACTTAAAGAATGTTACAAAAACAGCTTAAAAATTTAATTTTAAAAAACCTAAGAATTTTTTTTAAATCTCTCTTAGTGCTCGCCTACACTATAAGAAGAATCGCCATGCAAAATTTCAGCCCTTTAGGTCCAGCGGTTTGCTCTGTGCGTTGTATGTCAGTCAGTGAGTCAGTTACGGAACTGTTTTATATATATAGACTAGCTGAAAACCCGCAGTTTGCTACGGAGTACATTCAAATTAAAGACAACGAATATATATATATATATATATATATATATATATATATATATATATATATGTATATATTTATAATAAATGCGACGATCAATGTATACAATTGATGTAGAAAAAAATATATATTTATAAAAAAAATCTTAAGGGATATTTTTATAGACAACATAATGTCCAATCATCTGCCGCATTAGCAAGAAAAAAAATATTTTTTTGTCTTATTTAGTTGTTATGCACGTGACGATAAATTTATTTAAAGTACCAGAAAAAGAAATCACGTGATCAGCATTTAATAAATTAAATTCTAAAAATGAATCTTTAAAAATTCACCAAAAAATCAGAAAATGGAGGTAAAAATTAAAAAAATATTTCATTTTGAAGAAATTTTTATGATCTCTCTCGTTCTATATATTTTATAACTTTTAAATTATCATTTTTAATTTCAAACTTAAAAAAAATTACAAAAACAGCTTATTTAATTTAAAAAAATCTAAGAAGAATTTATCAAAAATCTTTCTTAGTGCACCCTTACACCATAAGAAGAATCGCCATGCAAAATTTCAGCCCTTTAGGTCCAGCGGTTTGGTCTGTGCGTTGTATGTCAGTCAGTGAGTCAGTTACGGAACTGTTTTAAATATATAGATTAGTCAGTCTTTCCGGATGTAAATATTAAGGCGATATTTAATAAATTAAATATTTATCAAGCCGCTTCTTACTCCTTTAACTTATTAGCTAAAATTAAATCTCTGTTTATCGCAAAGTATATGCAATCTGTTTTCTGAAGGTTTTGCATTTTAAGTGAGTTTTTAACAGAAATTAGTACTTGAAATTAAAAAAAAACTAACTGTTAATGCAATATACAATTTATCATATTTGAACTGAAGAAAATAATATCTCATAAGTACGTAAGAAACAACAAATATCGTAATATTTACTTACTGAAATATTTAGCAAAGTTAATACCGAATGGGGAAGTTTCTTTAAAAATTTTAGGGTTTTATTTCTGCAGCTGGATGTCTCTTCCTCTACTTCTCTTCATGTATGTGTCCTCATCATAATATCCCTGAAAAAAGAGAGTATTTAATACCTTCTACTTGCGTACTTAATAAGGAGCCATTTAATTACCAATATTAAACACCTACATACTGTATATTACATTATATATATATATATATATATATATATATATATATATATATATATATATATATATATATGCCACCCTATGAGCAATGAAACGAACGTATTAAACATGGCTTTATACCTCGAATGAATTCATAAATAAATGTAGACAGATAAGCAAAGTTTTTTTCTTTCAAAATAGTCTTATTTATCTGTAAATACGTTATAAACAGAAATCATATTTCCTACTATTTTTTCGGTTAATATTTGTCTGTTAACATTTAAAGATTGGATCGGGATCACCAGACTGATAATTATATTTCCCATTTAGGATATTTGCTGTAATAACTTTCCATTTAATTCCTGCAATTCCCTGATGCCCATTAATACTAGCTCATTGAAATATTTTGATGAAAGTGTTTACTTTAGTTTTAAAAAGTACAACTGAAATTAATCAAAGACCACACTATTTCTTGGCCGACAACCATGTGAGCATAAACTCTATTGCTTAAATGAAAGTCTCTAGTTTTGTGAATATAATTTTTTAGAAATTTTATTTTAATTTTTTTAATCTTCGTACAAATAAAACTTATTGCAGGTGTTCCTTCTTCCACCATTTTTAACATAATTATAAAATAATTATCTTTAATAATGTATCATTAAAAGCCAATTATAAACTAATTAATTTTTGATTCCTTTTTCTTTTCTACTGTACCTCTTTTAAACCCTTAAAAGCTAAATTAGAAGCTCTGCTTCTGTATTAATCCTATGACTGTACTGAGTCAAAAGCCAGAATATTTTCCACGATTTTATATGAATCACTTGTTTATAGATGCAGCTATACAGACAAAATTAAAAGATATTCGATAGAAACAATTTCCTAAACTTTTAAAAGAATTATAGAATTCATTCATCTTCATTTATCGCAATATTAACTTCAACATTTTAGAATCATGAATAAATAATCATGTTAATGAAAGATAGTATGATTTTGCTTCAGTTGTTAGGTGAAAATATTGAATTATTCATGTATAAATATTAATACAAAAAGCCCTATTAATCCCGATGATTGAGACGAAATCCGACTCGCCAAGTTGGCGACCGAGCAACCAGTTAGCAGAGAGCAACCCTAGAGGTGGAAAGTGTTGATTTTATCGCACACCGTTCACTATTAATGGGGTGTGGGATCTTTGGGAATTAGGGGTGAGAACCAAGATATAACTTCGAAACGACGCGCCCCCTAACATTTTCTGACACCCCCTTCCCAGCTCTTCCCTTTCGGAACGATATCGCCCATTTGAATATCGCGCCGCTGATAATTTTTGCTGGACGGAGAAGAAGAAAAAAAAAACGTCCCGATAACAAAGATAACGCCCCAAAAGATCAAAATCATTATGAAACACGGAACGTCTTTAATTTGCAAAGAGAGGGAAAAAGTAATGAATATTTTTTTCGGGGCCTGGACTTTTTACTTTATTTAATAAGATTGGGCGCAAAAATTTTAGTTTAACTGCTTTGGCCCGGGCTTCGATAACGATTAAAAACGATGAAGATAGCGATTAATGGGTGGCGGTGATTGGAAAAGTTGTTTTCAATGACGATGACGATGCTTTTTAATCGCCAGAAAATTTCTGCCGACCATTTTAGCAGTTGCTTTTATTTTTACAGCTGAGCATTTGCGGTCAAAGTGACGGAGAAATAAAAAAAAGATTTGGAAGAAGGGAAATGTTTCGGAGTTCTTCGAATGAAGTGTTCGGAATTCCAAATTTCTGTCTCTTTGGTTTTTGTTTTTTTCCCCCGCTCATTTTATGCAAGCTTTTTATTTTACGAAATTATTAACGATTTTCTGCCAACATATCTGACATAAAATATGTAAAATGCAGTTTCTTGTTATGTTCAGGAGATGATAGAGAAACATAACAAAAATTTTGTATAAATCATATTTTAAATAAATACAAATAGGTAACGCAACATAAAATTCATATAACATCAGGTTTAAGTTCAAACTTACTTTTTAATTTCATTTGTATTTCTATTGATTCAGTTTTATTTTTTGAAGAAGCTCTTCAAGAATCATGTTTTAATGAATTGTTTTCTGAAAACGGTTTGATGCATATTATAATCTGGACATAGAGTGGTATCAATTTAAAGAGAGACAAATGCAACACTCGAAGGTGATACACTAAAAGTAAAGAGTTTGAATAACGATAAAATCATTGACGCTTATACTAAGTACAGTTATACAGTACAAAATCGTGTTTCATAAACTTGAATAGTACCGTGAACTGTGAAGCAGTCAAAATATTCTCGTTTAGTTACTGACTAAATTAATCAAATTTACGAAAATTTAAACAACTAACTATATATATATATATATATATATATACACTGAAGTGCCACTGAATTAGAGATACCTACCTAGTAACGAGTTGGGCCTCCTCTGGCCTTGATAACGGCTGCCACACGACGAGGCATAGATTCAACAAGTTTCTAGAAACGTTCCACGGAATGGCTTGCCAAATATTGGCTAAAGCTGTCCATAATTCAGTAAGGTTCTTTGGTGCTGTGTGATGGCCTTTCACGCCTTGTTCCAAAACATCCCAAAGATGCTCAATAGGATTTAAGTCTGGGATTCTAGGTGGCCAATTCATGACAGAGAAGTCAGAGGAATGCTCATCCAACCAGCCAGTAGCCAACCGGGACTTGTGAGAGGTACAGTTGTCTTGCTGGAAAACTCCGCTACTGTGCGGATAACAGAACAGCATAAACGGATGGAGGTGATCACCCAGCAATTCTCCGTACCGAATTGCATTGAGGGAGGTTGGTACACGCACCAAAGATCCCAAACTGTGCCACGAAAAAACGCCCCAGACCATGATTGAGCCACCATGCCCTTGTACAGTTCCAGCCAGACATGCAGGATCCATGGCTTCATGAGCCTGACGCCATATTCTCAGCCTCCCGTCGGCGTTCAGTAGTCGGAATCGAGACTCATCACCCCATGCTACTCTGTCTCTTGCCCAGGCAAGACGTGCAGCCCGATGGCGAGTATAGAGCAATGGTACTCTCGTTGGTCGACGGCTCCCGAAACCCATACGGTGAGGCGAGCGTTTCACAGTCCGTTTACTGACTGTACGACTGGCACCGTCATTAAACTGGGTGGTAATTTGAGTTAATGTTTGGCTTCGCTGGCTACGTACAATACGCCTGAGCCGTCTCTCACCACGCACTGTCAAGGCTAATGGTCCTTTGCAGTTTGCCCGATCGCTAGTTTTTTTTCCACCATCCCTGTATTCTTGGTACACTCTTGACACTGTCGACCTTGAAAATCCTAGCTGTCTGACGATTTCGGAAATTGAATGGCCCATGCGTCGCTCATCTACGATTTGTCCTCGATCGAAGGCGTCTAATTCAGGCAGTTTACCCATACTGGCAATTCCAACAACTAATTCAGAACAACCACAGTACGCGCTATATATGCAGTTACCACAGCGCCCTCACTTGCGCATACATGATGCGCAGCGCTACACAATTTGCATAGGCTTTGCTATCCCAAATTCAGTGGCACTTCAGTGTATATACCGGGTGGTTATAATTAAACTTCCTCTATAAACGGCATCCTACAGCTCAAACGGGTGAACGGAATGCAACGAAATTTTGTATATGGGCTATACACGAGCTGCGCTCGCGGAATTTCGAAAAAAAAAAATTTTGTTCCAAAATGTCCACCAGAGGGCGCCTTTTCGGGAAAAACATGAAATTTAACACAATAAACGACCAAAATGGAATACAGAAAAAATATTAACATTTATTGACTAGTTTCTGATCACCTTGTTATCGAACCCCATTAAGTAAAGGTAAGGTAGAAACAAAAACAGTTCAGTTTGCAGAAACAAGAACAGATTAGGACGAAATTTCACAAGAGGAGCAGTTGTTAATGGTGTCTAGGATGATGTAGGGAAAGCTGAAATTTTGCATGGCGATTCTTCTTATAGTGCACTAAGAAAGATTTTTGAAAAATTCTTCTTAGATTTTTTTAATTAAATTTTTAAGTTGTTTTCGTAACTATTTTTAAGTTTGCATTTAAAATAATTATTTGAGGGTTATAAAATTTATATCATGAGAATGATCATAAAAATTCCTTTAAAACGAAATCATTTTCGAATCTTTATCTCTATTTTCTGATTTTTGGTGAATTTTTAAAGATCAATTTTTAGAATTTAATTTATTAAATGCTGATCGCGTGATTTCTTTTTCTGGTACTTTAAATAAATTTATCGTAACGTGCATAACAACTAAATAGACAAAAAAAATTTTTCTTGCTAATGCGGCAGACGATTGGACATTGTTCAAAAAATATTATAATACAGTACAAGATATTATATTCCTAAATCTGTACTATATTAACTGTACTATATGTTTTAGTATGTCTTATTACATTTAATTTGAATATTGTCTTCTACATTATTTTGTCTGTAAAAATATCCCTTAGGATTTTTTTAATAATATATATATATTTTTTTTACATCAATTGTATACATTGATCGTCGTATTTATTATATATATATATGTCGGACGTCGGTGCTTCACGCCCGATCCTATTAACACATTATTCCAAGAATCATTTCTCACTTGGCAGTCGGTGGTCTGGTGGCAAGGACATTCATCATTAATAAATCCATCAAACAGCAAGCTGTTAACACAACAGGCATAAAAACACTCCAATTGAGCATCCTAAACATCTTTATTAAAATTCCAATAATTACTCAGCTCCGTCAAACTAATTCCCAATACCCCAACCAATTTAAATCTGTGCGCCTACAGCACACATCCTTTCCATTCCCTAGTTATCCATGGCTCTGCCGATTTCCTTTGTCCCTAAGTTTTAATAATGCGCTTCCGACGCTCATTAATTATTCATTTCGTCATGTCGGATGATCTTTTTGCTGAACTAAGCATTATCTTAGCGCCAAACTGCAAGGCTATATGTGTACCTAAAATTCTCCTCGGTTCTTCGGAAATTGAATCAAGTCGAACCCACTAATTCTATTTTCACTGCAATGCCTTATGCCGCCTATTTGAACTCCCAGACTTCTAAATTGTTAATCCTACATTTTAATAACCAAAATCCCGTTTTAAGGTCGCGCGATCGCCCCCCATATTTTTAGCCTCACACACACACACACACACACACACACACACACACATATATATATATTTGGCATTTATTGCATACATTGACCGTTGTATTTAATTTGAATGTACTCCGTAGCGAAGTGCTGGTTTTCAGCAAGTATATATATATATATATATATATATATATATATATATATATATATATATATATATATATATTGTATATATGTTTGTGTGTGTGTGTGTGTAAGTAAGTAAAATGAAATTTTGCTTTTGGAACCTTATTCAATAATGAGAGCATAAAGTCTAATAATATTGTCTCATATACTACTTTACACAATGAAAATTATAAAAATGTATATTTTTTTGCATTTGTTGTTGATAATTGGCAAAGCAATAAGGATTTTTGTAGAAAAATAAATCCTTTATCTAAACTATAAAGTATTTTTGCGAGATACCTGATAATTCGTGTTATTTTACATATTTGGAGACCAAAAGTCTGAACAAACATGGCATGGCACTTAACAAAAACACTTATGGCACCTTCTTTAACATATTTCCATTTCTGGTCGAATACGGCTTACAAACGCACACTTCACCCCCTTACCACGGTTCGTTATTATTACTTTTTTGCCAATCCGATAAATTTACTGGCGTGCTGGGAACTGGGGGGAAGAAGTTATTGGTGCCAATCATAACACATTCAACCTACATTTTGGAATAACGCATTTAGTGAAGGTGCTGCAGATGTGTCATAGCCCTTGACATGGAAGGCATTTCATGTAGAAGCTGTCTTTCTTCACCCCAGATCTGCATATGCAATCGTTCGATCTCGCACAGATGTAAATGGAGTCGAAATGCAGAGGAAGATATTCGAAATCGCTTGGAGGTTTCTTTTAAGGATATGGTGAAACCGATATGGCTTTGGCAAAGTCTTCGGCAGCTCTAAAAATGCATAAATATTCTCTACACGAGTAATTCTTATCACATCACGGAAGTTTAAGGGTTAGCTTCCTCTGTGAAAAATACCAATGAGCATCCCAACTAAACAAATATTTTATTCTTTATCAAATATAATAAAAGAAGGCTACACTTTTTTAAAGAAAAGTCCTCAGTTTTTGAATGAAGTGTTTTCAATTAAGAGAATGCAATAGAATGCTACCGAAAGTGATATCCTTATCTCAATTAAAAAATGCTTTGAAATATAAATGTATGTATATATATATATTTTATATATAGATTTTTAAATAAATAAACAAAAACAGCCTTGTACACTGTTTACATACATGTAAGGATCTTGTCTTCAGAGATGCCATCTATCAACAATTCCAGATGATACTAAAGCTTATCAATACTAATACAGACGAATCGAAATTATAACAATAATGTCTACGATATTTAACCCTTCAGTGGTATCCCCTGGGTCTGTGAGGCCCAAGAGACAACAGTTTTTGTATTATCTATACATATATAAAACAGTTCCGTAACTGACTGACTGACTCACTGACATACAACGTACAGACCAAATCGCTTGACCGCTAGAAACTACTTGACCAGTTCACCACCGGAGTACCTTCCTATCAAATCCTCTAGATGGCATTCCTTGATCCTACCGTAGTTAAGTTCCAAAATTGAAGTGACAAACAAATCTCAAAAAGCAGTCTGAGCCTCATAGACCCAAGGGTATCCCTCGTGTTAGTTTTTTCCACCATGGACCCGTCTACCTCGATAAAGGTTTTCAATTTACAGTGTCAAGATGATGTTCAGTCTGTATATGCTTAAAACATGCAACAATGATATGTCAAAATTGCAGTTGCAATGTTTTGATTTTTTTTAGAGTCTAATCAAATTTATTTTTTGTATCGGTTTTTTATAAATTTTATAATGCAATCAGTTTTTAGTATGTAAAAAAATAAATAAAATAAAACTGATTTCTTTAATTTCGGACTTAGTAGGCTTTATTTGATATCCCAAAACCATTTTCAACGATTAATTAGCATTTATGTATTTTTGAAAATTTTTTAAATTCCTGCGCATGGCAAACACGGGGATACCACTAGCATCTGCTAATGTTTAGGTTAGTACTGAAGGGTTAAGTAAAAATGCTACACCTACACACACACACACACACACACACACACACACATATATATATATATATATATATACACTGCCCTTCCAAAAGTTAAGGTACAACATATTTTTTATTTCTAATTTTAAAATGAATGAACAGAGAAACAAGAAATTTGGACGAAATGTGCAATATACAGTTCTTTATTAAATGAAACAAAGAAATTTACGCAGAAAAACACTCTTTGTAGAAAACTCCATTATTGGAGAAAACAGCACATCACAGTTTTATGTGGAAAATGTAATGGAAACATAAAAAAATGGTTTCTTATGAGGAATATGTACACTCCTAGCTGTAATGCATTGTCAGCACCGATTTTCCATTCTCCCAATTAAATTGTGGAACACCGAAGTTGGAAGCGAAGACCAGACACAGAGTAAACCTTGTTCCAGCTTATATAACGACCTTCTAGGAGGACTTAAAGCAGCAACGTGTCTCCAAGATAGTCCCAAACATGCTCTATCGGATTCAGGTTTAATAATCGAGCTGGCCATTTCATTCGCTCCAAACCGTGACCCTCAAGATAATCCTCTACAAGAACAGCTCGGTGAGGTCTTGCATTATCATCAATTAGAATGAATTCGTTGCCAAAAGCAGCGGCATATGGGCGGACATATTGATCAAGGATATCGTCCCGATATTTTACACCAGTCAGAGTGCCTCTTTGGAACACATACTGGTCATTGTGACCACCGAGAGAGATTCCTGCCCAAGCCATGATTCCACCACCTCTGTAACTGTGTCTGTCAGCAATATTGGATTGATTGTATCTGCTGCCTTGTTCCCTCCAGATCATTAGACGCCCTGAATCGCTCTCTAGTGTGAACCTGGACTCATCTGTGAAGAGTATAGAAGCCCATTCCTGTCTGGTCTAGGAAACGGGTTCTCTTGCCCAACATAAAGGGACACTTCTCTGTCGTCGGTTAAGAGGGACGCAAGCAATTGGTCGCCTTGCATAGAGACCACAGTTGTGAAGGCGTCTTCGCACCGTAGTAGCGAATATTCTTGTTCCTCAAGCAATGAAATGATCTGAAACAAGATGAGTCAAACTAATGCTTCTCCTTCTTCGGGCCGAAAGAGCTAGAAAGCAGTATCACGCAGGTGTTGTAACTCGTGGTCGGACTGGAACATTTCTTCTAGACACAGAATCTTCTGATGTAAATTGATTCCACAGACGTTGGACCACACTTCGAGACACATTGAGACATCTAGCAACACCAGCTTGTGATAATCCCATTTTCATCCATCCGATCGTCCGCCACCTTAATGAATCGGGTAAACGACATCTCCAAGACATTGGTAGACTCTCCTGAGTACTGTCAATGAAATTTCCAACAAAAATTGAAAATAAACAGTCAAGAACAATACTTACTCACAAAGTCAGGAAAGTTTGATTTTTCCACATTTTCTCTTACTCTTATATAAGCGATAATTATTTAAAATGAAAATGTTGTCCAAGTTTTTTTCTATAAGTTTTCTCAAAGTTTGATACTTTCATTCATATACACTATGAATTTTATTGTTACTGCCTTAACTTAATGGTGATCTTCGAAAAACCTGATGTACCTTAACTTTTGGAGGGCAGTGTATATATATACGAGGGTTATTCGGAAACTAAGGTCCGTTTACTTATAAAACAGAAAACATTACAGATTTTGTCAAAAAACTTTATTTTTTAAATTCCTTACATGTGTCTCTATTTTTCTACATAGTTTCCATATTTTTTTAAACATTTGTCATAACGTTCTGCAAGCTTCTGTATGCTTAAGTCGTAGACGTTTGCCGCCTGTGAGTTTAACCAGTCTTGAACTGCTTCTTTCACCTCGTCATCTGTGGCGAATCTCTTGCCGCCGAGAAACTCTTTTAGGTAGCGGAATAAGTGAAAATCACTCGGCGACAAGTCTGGACTGTACGGTGGGTGGTCAATCTGTTCCCATCCAAAAGATCTGATCAGATTTTGGGTGTGAATGGCAGAATGGGGTCTGGCATTGTCGTGCAGCAACAAAACTCCAGACATCAGAAGACCACGTCGCTTATTCTGTATTGCACGTCTAAGTTTAGTTAGGGTAGCGCAGTAAGCGGCTGCATTTATTGTTGTCCCTTGCTGCATAAACTCGACTAACGAGACCCCATGTCTATCCCAAAACACGGTTGCCATGACCTTGTGTTGAGATTGTCTGCTTGGCCTTGACTCTGCCTGGTGACGTTGTGTGACGTCATTCCATTGAGTGACGTTTAGACTCTGGGGTTCTGTGAGAAACCCACGTATCGTCCCCTGTGACAATCTTCTCTAAAAATTGATCACATTCTTTATGATATTGATCCAAAAAATCAAGAGCACAAGCCATTCTTTTTAGTTTGTGTTCCTCAGTAAGCAGACTGGGAACCCAACGTGCGCACAATTTGCGAAATTTCAACTTTTCGGAAGCGATTTTGTGCAAAGTTGTTCTACCCACATTCGGAAATTCCAATGCTAAAGTTGAAATTGTGAATAGCCGGTCTTCACGAATCCTTTCATCCACGGCATTGACCAAATCATCTGTGATCACTGATGGTCGACCTGAACGCGGTTCATCATGAGCATTTTCCCGTCCGTCCTTGAAAGCTCTCACCCACTCACCTTGAAAGCTCTGTTCAGATCTTTTGGATGGGAACAGATTGACCACGCACCGTACAGTCCAGACTTGTCGCCGAGTGATTTTCACTTATTCCGCTACCTAAAAGAGTTTCTCGGCGGCAAGAGATTCGCCACAGATGACGAGGTGAAAGAAGCAGTTCAAGACTGGTTATCCTCACAGGCGGCAGACGTCTACGACTTAAGCATACAGAAGCTTGTAGAACGTTATAACAAATGTTTAAAAAAATATGGAAACTATGTAGAAAAATAGAGACACATGTAAGGAATTTAAAAAATAAAGTTTTTTGATAAAATCTGTAATGTTTTCTGTTTTATAAGTAAACGGACCTTAGTTTCCGAATAACCCTCGTATATATATATATATATATATATATATATATATGTGTGTGTGTGTGTGTGTGTGTGTGTGTAAGTAACATATCCATCACATCTCGTTCTTAAAATGCAACCTGAAAAGGAAAACTAGCTCATATTTACATGGCTGGAGTTAGACTCAACCTGAAAGGAAGAAAAATTATATGCAGTCTGGCCGAATCGTTTTATTAGATCGACAAAAAAAAAGACATCAGTCCATTTCAGATGCTCGGAAGCGAAGTGAATATCACCTTTCAACCTTACGCGCGAGAGGCGACGTACATGTGCCAGTTATTTTGAAGGGTCAGCAAATTCTGGGGCTCGCGATGTGAACTCACTCCTTTCTCCAGAAGTATACACGTGTAGGAATGAAATGCATACGATTTATGTGAAGTCCTGTTGTTAAGGGCTTTTAAGTGATAAAGTAATGTTACTGGTGATTGGATTTAGGATAGGGAATTTAAATGATAGAATGGAGGGCATAATATTTAATTTATTACACACACACACACACACATATATATATATATATATATTTATTTATTTGTGTTTGAGTGTGTGTCTAATTCTCCATGATTCGATGTTTCCTCATTATAATAGCATATGTCCCAGTAAAGTCACAAACTAAAAAATGATATCATAAAATACACATTCATAGGCTATCAGTTATTGAAACACTAAAAACGTACAGTAGATACACAGTTGCGCGCAAAAAGGTTAAGTGACGCAGTTCACTTCCTGTATAGACTCGCCATAAAAGCAGATGAGCTAAAGGGTTTTCGGGCTCGATTGGTGCCAAAATCCAATGATTTCTCAAGTTGGAATTATCACGTTTTGAGTTTAGGGAAAACCTCTGTAATGCGAAAATTTGACCTCACTGAGATTTGAAGATTACAATTCACATTTCTGGACAGATTTAAGACGTTAAATATGAGTTGATGTTAGATATGAATATATAAGTTAAATATGGGTTGTTCATCAAAGCAATAGCGAATTTTTTAGGTATAATATTCTTAGACTTACTATCATATTAAACTATCTAACCCTTTATATTATACTTAACAAATGATCCTCATATTGTACATACATGCATTTATTAATATGAGGCGGTAAGTTTCAGCTAAGGTTGCTTGCTTGTATATAGTCGAATTATGTAGCAAAAATCTCTATTGCCTAAAGAAATTTAATGATAAATTATATGGTTATGGGCAAAACACTATCGAAATCGCATTTTGAAATTTACAAAAAATCACTCAGTGTATAAGGATAGTTTTGAAACTCATCGCCTCATGGATATATAGGGCTGTCAGAATTTGAAAGTATATAAAGAGAACTTAAAATATACATAAATAAATAAGAGAACAAAATGCGACCAGTCTGTAGAAATATACGAATATAGTATTTATTAGTACCCATCGACAATATTTTATTACATAATTAAAAACATAATTTGTGAAAGAAGAACGTTCTTATTTAAACATAATTCTCTTTTATCAAATAAATTATATTTTAATAAGACTTTTATAAATAAAAAACAACAATTTTTACAAATAAAAACAACATTTATATTTAAAAACAAAACAATTACTTTAAATTCATTATACTATTAGATAATAGTAATAATTTTATAATTTAAAAAAATTCCAATAGCGTTTTTTCAGTCAGACATCTCTCAGTCTCGTACTTTTTTGAGCTAATAACTTCCTTTCATCACTTTTTATTTCATTATAAAATTCCTTACATTTTTGAAATTATATGTTGCTGACAATATTTATTAATACTTTCTGTGTCGAGGCGGTTTCTCTGCTTTGTCCACCGTACCCTCCATCATCGAAAATAATCTTTCTGCATTTCCCTTATGTCCTGGTATTGAAAATTAATTTCGACACACTTCGAATACTTCAGAAATGAAATTCTAAATTATTTGGATTGTTTGAAAAATGTAATCCATTTTATAATGCTATAGGTAACAATTGATATAAATAGTTTTTTATTGACAGAAGAGGACGTCGAGGTATATAAAAATATTGTACAAAAAGTAACTAAGGAAAAAGAGGTTAAAAAACAATACAAAAGAGTGAACAAAATCGGGACGAAAAGAGAGGATTTGTTCTCTTTAAAAGAGATATTCTGGTAACCCTATATATATAAATAAACATAAATTGATAGATAGAATTATTATCTGTTACGGTCATGATTAAACATAGAGACGAGTCGAATAATGTTAAAATTTCAATTTTCCCCCACGCTACAATTATTTTCAAAGTTTATCTTATATATGTTCCGTTGAATGGTAAATGAAAATTTCAAGTTTGAATGCTTCTAACTGATCACTCTGGACTTTATAAACAGAGTAGTAGTATTTACATAATTATCGTTTTTGATATGTATACATACCCCCCTCTCTGTCGATGCTTATTCGCTTTTAACCCTCAAACGGAACGGTGGTTTGAGACGAAATAGATGGTACGGTTGGGTCCATAGGCGAAGCTTCGGGAGTGGGGGACATGCCCCCCCCCCCAACTTAACTTGAAATAAATTGAAATTTTAAAGAAGTTTAGTTAAAATCGGAAAATTGTAGAAAACTTTTAAGTTGGTTTTTTCTCGCTTTTTCAAACTGTGAAACTGAAGATTCCTATTATGTCTTTAGACTTAACATAGTTTTTAACAATAATATAATCCTTAACAAAAATTCGATGTTATATTTTTTTCCTCATTTTATTGATATTATACTGATTTTTCTCATTGTATAACTTTTGAATACTACTCAAACATAAATTCTATTGTTATTCAATTTAAAAAAAATCATAATTCATACTTCATATTTTAAGGACTGTCCGTCAGTCAATGCGCTGAGGAGGGCTCTAACTGAAATCAATTAATGCCCCCCCCCAAAAAAAAAGAAAAAAAAAGTTTGAAACACATCATAATTCATACTTCATATTTTAAGGACTGTCCGTCAGTCAATGCGCTGAGGAGGGCTCTAACTGAAATCAATTAATGCTCCCCCCCCAAAAAAAAAAAAGTTTGAAACACGCTACGCCTATGGTTGAGTCGGATCCGACCCGATCTCTTTTTTTTTGATGAGGTTTTTGGTAGAAATAAGTACACAATAAGCATTTTTGTTGTATAATAACATTTATTGATAATATTTTACATAAAATAAAACCCTTTTTGTAGAAAAAATGACCAACGAATTGTAATTTTGTTAAACAAAGAAAATATCTTTGGCATTTACATAGAATGTTGTATATATTAGGTCTAATATGTAATTTGGTCTACCCAGTTTTTAAAGTTAGTAAAACCAACTGTCCGAGCACAAAAATATAAAAAATAATATATACTGAAATTTTTGGCCTTCAAAATCGAAATAAAAAATTAAAAAATATAAAATTAAAAAATTAAAAAATGACTAGTGATCACGAATAATGTTTTTAAACAAAGACACTCGTATTTACATATTTCTATACCTAGTAGGGTGATCTAGTGGGTCTATTTGATAGGGTTCCTTGTCAACTCGATCTCTTGCAATGAGAGGGGAGAGTACGGGAGGGGGAAGACACACCCTTGGGTCGGATCCGACCCCCAAATTACCGTTTGAGGGTTAAGAAAGAAGTTTAAAGGGGTTTTATAAAAATTAATGTGTTTTTTAATTCAACCAAATATATTGACTGCAAGGGAGAGCCAAAGAGGGTTGTTAAGTTATTGATAAAATTGTGCAATCTCATGCTATATTGTAATTTATATCGTTTGTTGTTATTGTATATAACATGTGAGATGGAGTGTTCAGTTTTCGGGTAGTATTTTAAATGAAGAAAATAATTGATATCTAAATAATAAAAAAGCAAAGTAGCCATGAAAATTTAGTAATCAAAGGATTTCAGAATAAGGTGACAAACTAGATTTTTCACTTAGAAAGATCCAATGTTTTCGAAAAAGGGAGCAGCAAGACTTTTTTTCAAATTGCTCTGAATTTATAAATCCTTTTTTTTGCACCGACATTTTTTACATGATTTTGAAAATACACGATCGAAAAAAATATTCTAATCCTGTTTTTGCACGAACGATTTTTTTATGATAAAAAAATGTCAATATTTTTACTTTTTTTTTTCTTTCCTTTCGCAAATTTTTTTTCAACACAGCTGCACCGAAAACTCTACATTCAATGCCTCTAGAGAGGGGAGAAAGTAGATTGCAATTTTTTAAAGATTGTTAAGAATATGATTATCTTTATTAAACATAAACTATTAAACTATATTAAACATAAATGCATACTATTTGCACGAATAACGAAATAAATAATTTTATTTGAATAATTTTATTTTTTAAATTTTTATGTGTATTTTATAAACAAAAATAAGTCGTTGAACATATCGAATCATTTTACCATGTACCCTATGTCTTTTTTTATACGTCACAAGCTGAAACGCACCCTCCGTGTAAAAAACAGATTAGGTGTATGCTTTTTTATTTTTTTTATTTTCTTTCATTTCTTTTTCTCTGTTTACAAAAAGGTACTCTATCAGCAGGAGTAATGGGTGTCTGTTAAAGACCTCTCAAGATATACAGATTAGACAAAATTTCGCACCCACAATTTTTTGAATAATATATTTGTATTGTCCCTTATGTTGTCATACTACGAAGAAAATGAACGATCCAAAATTGAGCTCCGAAATAGCAATAAATCGAGCTTAAGTAAAAAGTAAATATCTTTCATATCACTTTTCTAGGGAAAATGATAAACTTAGAACAACAAAAATTTAAAGTACAGATAGTTAGGAAGAGGTTAATCGAATATTCTGTATAATGATAATAATGATTTAAAAAATCTGTTATTTGTTAACAAAACTAATCAACTTTTTTATATCTTTTTCAGTAACATAATTAAATGAAATGATGTTCGTTTAATTATGGTGGACTTCCTCTCATTGTTTAATCTCCTTGTACGAAGAAAAGCAGTATGGCTAAAAATGAAAGCTTCACTGAACTGAAATCATAACCGTGTGACGATTGACTTGAATTAATTTCTAAACTCCTCGACTTTCGCCAATTTCCGCCAATGGATATTGTTTAAGTTAGAAATTGAAATAGGTGGAATCCTCCAAGGATATAAGCTCGTATTTGAATTTGAGGAAGGTGTGACTACGGAAGAAAATACCGTTCTACTCTTTCCCAGGAGTCTGAACCTGCTCTAGTTTGTGTCTCCAAGATATTGTTTCGACTAACACATCTAGTACACTTTGCTGGCGAGGAAATGACAATAATCTATTTTTGGAATGCTTTTTATATGACGTTGTAATTATTAGTTGTTATACTATTAAATGACTTGGTCGTTGGTGGTTGAGATCGTTACAGTCAGCTTTTGCTTCACAGGGGCTAATTAGAATCAAACGACTCAGTGATTACTTAATTTAGAAACCCGTTACGCCAGAGCCTCAAACTGAGCAGTTTGATTGGTGCGGAATTAATTTAGAGATCATTTTGATAAATACCATACATAATTAGTAATCTCGACATGCTTTTGAGACTAATAACGTATAATAACGCCTTTTTTTTCTATGTGTTTAGTTCCAAGAGCAGTAGGTGTTTTGCTTTCGAAACACGATGTATATACTACCACTAGCTGAATATCCGCTACGGAGTACATTCAAATTAAATACAACGGTCAACGTATGCAATTAATGCCAAAAAACAAAACAAATATATATTTATAAAAAAGTTGCAACGGATATTTTTATAGACAAAATAATGTAGAAGAAAATATTCAAATTAAATACAACGGTCAATGTATGCAATTCATTTGTATGTTTAATATCCATAAAACAAACTATTTTGAATTAAGTTCTTAAAAAACTTCCATCTCAATTAGTCTAGTGGTTAAATTTTATCTTTTACCGTATTCCAATATTTACCGTATTCCAATTTGTCAATTTATTTCGTTGATATGCGTGTGACGAAAAATCAATTTAAAGTATCACAAAAAGAAAAGAATCCACGTGATCAGCATTTAATAAATTAAATTCTAAAAATGAATCTTTAAAAATTCACCAAAAATCAGAAAAGGGAGGTAAAGATTCTAAAAAGATTTCATTTTAAAGGAATTTTTACGATCTTTCTCGTGATATAACACCCAGATTATCATTTTAAATGCAATTTTAAAAAATTTTACAAAAACAGCTTAAAAATTTAATTTTAAAAAATCTAAGAAGAATTTTTCAAAAATCTTTCTAGTGCACCCATATAGTATAAGAAGAATAGCCATGCAAAATTTCAGCCCTTTTAGGTCCAGCGGTTTGGCCTGTGCGTTATCTGTCAGTCAGTCAGTCAGTTACTGAACTGTTTTATATACATATAGATTATTTACATGAAACTTGTGGAAAACGCATAACACGAAAAGACAGTTTCGTTATACCCACAATGCAAAACTAGTCAATTAGGGTTCAAAAACTAGTTGCCACCTTTATTTTCTTACTATGTTAGTTAAGAAGCTGAGTGCTCCTATATATATAGTGTACTATTTAAATCGTTTTACCGTCATTTTATAGACTGCGTAATTTGTGGTTCGAAAAATCTCGCCAACAAACGAATAACTTGCCAAAGCTAGGAGCATCGTGAATGGAGCGGGGTGACAAATGCCAGATCGCCAACTGCAACCTGGGCCCATTCAAAAAGCTCCGACTCCACCTTTTGACACGGGACTCGCATTGTCTTCTTTCTCATTTTTACGCCTTTTAAAAATCCCTTTTCAATCTGCGTTTCGCTAATCTCCGCTCCTCCATCTTTTTGTCTCTCGCTCCTCCTTTTTTTCTGCGCTCCATCTTCGAGCAGGAAAGAGATCTGCATGTACAGTGAGTTCATCCTTTTTAATCGCAACCTCTCGACAGCGTGATTAGCGACGCTTTGTCTCGGGCTAGTTAGCGTCTAGAGGTGAAGTATGGGGGTACAACACGTTGAAGAGTTTAACTAGATAAGAAAAGAATAATTGCCCGCATAATGACTCGGAAACGAGAAGCGATCTACTTTTTCGGGGGCCTCCAGATTTTGGAAAGGGATTGGAATGGATGGCTTCTCTTTTTTTTTCTCTTTTTTTATGTGTTTATGAATGCAATTAATTTTTGAAAACCACAAATGTGAAACAATTTACGACCATTTTACTTTACCGCCTACTCTCTCAGATAGCTACGTACCATACGAGCCACGTATGATTAGAGAGCCACGTATCAGTTAGATAGCTACGAGCCACGTTAGACTATTTCCTGTTGCATGACATTTTAGAAGCTGTCATATTATCCGTTACACGACGCTGTGGGATTATTAAGACACATGTTTATACAACGACAAAAGTTTCCCCGTACATAAGGAATTATTCATAGAAATTAATGAAATTTATGCATCGCAGTTACAGGGGCCTAGTTGTTTAGCGTGTCGCGATTTGGCACTCAGCTCGGTTCAAATCCCGAAAAGTGCCACTCAATGCTCTCGTGTCTACGTTGGGCACGTGCACGTTTAATATGTAGGCCAGAAAGTCCCTTCCTGTGTTTGTATGGGTGAGAGGAGGGCACGATCTCCTCTCTTCCAGTCCAGATGTCGTCCTTAAGGGGGCTCTGTCTAAATAGAGTATGCAGCCTATTCCCCGACGGGATTCAACTCCGGAAGGCCTTAATGTGTGTGTGTATGTATATATAAAATAATAATAAGGAGGTTGCCGGGCCAATAACTTGGAAGTTAAATCACCAGGGACGAGAAAGTGCAGCGTCCCAGGAAAATCTTGTAGTCGTAGTGGCATAGGAAGGCATATGGAGAGGAAAAACTAAATAGACCGGATCAAGGAAGAGGCACTTTCAATTCGATGAATCTTTATTTAATGTAGTTTCCGGGGAACATCAATTAGAGTTGGACGGACGCATAGCGCGGTGGACGGGGAACGGGGCCCCCGCCCGCTCCTTTTAACAGCAACGAACTCACATGTTTACTCGTTGAGAGCAGACAAACAAAGAGGCGTGAAAATCTCTCGTCCGAGTTCTATTAAATTGACCTTCCGATTGGTCAAAGCTCATCATATGACTATGAGGCGTCATATGGTGTGATCGATTTTGTCATAGTTCTCGAATAGACTTCGTTATATAATTCTTTCCGGACGTGGCCTTAGGGGAAAAACTAATAGATTAATTTGGTTGGATTTCAGGGGTAATGCTTTATTGCAATAGGATGTAAGAATTTGGAAAAGGCGTGTTAATAATGAAAAGGTTTGAAATTTATTCATATATATATATAACATACAAAACAAAAAAACCTTTTTAATTTCCAAATTCTTTTTATTTTCTTTTAAAATTACTTGGGAGTAAGCAAACTAATTTCGATTTCGTTTTAAGAACAAAAGATTTGAGCGTAACCTAAAAGCAATAGTAGGTAATATATCATCCCTTTAACCCGCAGTCTCGTGGGTGCCATATCTTATATCACAGGTCACGGGACTCACCCCAGAGAACTAGTTTGGGGGCCTCTGTCCAATCAATGCAAAGGGCAGGGGTCATGTGACTACGACCTCATGAAATTTTTAAAAGACCCACCAAGGTTTTTGGCCGGGGATTTTGTAGAATTGTCGTTCCCCCGATACCTTGCAACGGTGTGGGCAATAAAGTCTTTGCTCGAGATTTGGTGTCTTTTCCATGTGTCCGGGGCTGGAGGTTGCCAGTAAGAGAGTTTTAAGAGGGTCTTCGAGTGCCCGAAACCGACAGCGAGCTCCACCGGCCAACACGACTTACAGCGCGTGAACTGAAGTACGAACTAGATCTCTGTGACGCATCGGCGGCCATCAACACATTTCTCTCTCGCCGCCGCCAGTTATGTCTTATATATATATATATATATATATATATATATATATATATATATATATATATATATATATATATATATATACTCGCCCTAAAAGCTGTGTCGGCCCTGTCTAAAGCATTGGGATAACGCAGTTACTATTTATAGTAGCTTCGACATCTGTGCACAAGACGGGCAACTTTTAAAATTAATTTAAGTATCCCTTAGTGAACGGAGCAAAATACTTTTCCACCCAACCTACCCTCGCTCGTACGTATTAAAAATTTCACCAGTCTCCTTGTTTAACAAAAAAGGCGAGAGCGCTGTGAAGATTAACAGACGTTCTGCAGTAAAACCCCCATTATTTTTTGCAGTGGATAATATAAGCTAATCCCTTCTTGTTTATCTTTCTTACTACGTTATCTGGGTATCCCTTTTGTCTTATACACTTGATAAGACGTGACCATACCGCTGATAAAGCAATCTGAGATGTTGAGTCGAACATGTTAAAATCAATTACAGTGACATTGAGGCCTCTACCATTTGAAACAACGAACGTTAGCTTCGTTATTAGCGAAATTATAAATTTTAAAAACTGAAAATAAATGGTAAATTATGCATTAAGTTCAATTGTTTTTCTTTCTGATTGGATTTAAAGAATATTGCTAAATTTCTTTAATAATTTTTTGGTAATAAATAGTTATAGAATAGTTTTTTCAACAGATAAATATCGACATCTCTAGCTAAGATGTGCTTGATTCCAGGATGCAAGCACTAAAGTTCAAAACATAAACTGGAATAAAAGCAAAAAAATTCTTACTAATTGTACTCAGAAATGACTGTTATTCATTGTCGAATCAGGACAATTGGTAAAGACATCCGCTTAGATTTAGGAAGTCCGGTTTCTCTCGCAGATGGCACTCGATTGTTCGACCACTTTTGGATAGAATGGAAAATGTACGGCAAATAATCATGTCGGGAAAGAAGCATCATGAAATCATCATTATTAAATAGGAAACTAAAGCGAAATACATGCAGACAAACACCCTTTTTTTTTGCTGGCTTCATAAAGATGTGTAATAACATACGAAGAATGGAATTTGAAAAAAGATAATTTCTTAAATATTTTCGATAGTTCGGGAACAACGGACTCAAAATATGGAGATCAGGTCCTTGCAGAACTGTACTAATGATTTGTTAAAACTTTTTTTTCAACGATATTAATTTACCGTAAAAGAATTTAAGAGAGATAATTCAGGAATAGTAATAACACAGAAATAAAACCCACCGTTGATATGCAGTAATGTATTCGGATTTGGATATTTTTATGAATCTCAAGAGAAAAAGAAAGAAACCCTGGTGGTAGACTTATAAATACCTTCTACAATATATAATCTTACCCTTCTGTTAAACTGAGGTTCAGACACTATACCTTAAAAAAAAAGCAATTCCTTATTTCAAGAGCTACGACCTTAGAAATATTGGGTGACTTAAAGTAAAGGTGAAAAATTTCTAGGCCTTGAGTTGAATATGATTTATAGTTAGTATTTTATGCTCTTTTTTTGTCTAACTTGTATTGTTAAGTCCATTTAAAAATTCATAAAGTCTCTCCACTTCTAGAAAGAAAACATGTAGGGTTCAACACATCCTATCAGGATATGTATTAGCATAGAAGGGTTAATAATATACTAACTGTGATCTTCGCTGTCAGTTGGCGCTCGAGGGAGAAATATACAGAACAATTCATTAACAAATTCCTCCAGCATCCGATTGAAAGCAACTTCCTCACCCGAACGTGACCTCCGTCTATGTACCCCCATCTGCACTAAATCTCTTGATGCGACAGAGAGCGGGTCATAATAGCCGGACAATTAGCCGCTACTTGGGTTGACCAGTGGCCAGATATTCCCCCAACGATTATCTACATCCCCTGCAGGCTATTGGCATCATTAACTGGACACAGGGACGCTGGTCACTTCATCAGATGACCATTGAAGTGTAATGTCCATTATGGACTAGAGGGGGGAGGGGGTCAACGGCTGTGGCAGGAAGGTAGCAATAAATTGACCGGGGCACTGGCTAGTCTTCCCACTACTAAACACGAAATACAATTCTTTTGAAGAAAAAATATGAATTTTTTAATGAACTTTATATAAAAATCAATTTATGAAAGAATAAATAGTGAACAAGTTATAGGATTTTTCAGCAAGAGGTAAAAGAATGGGCAATTGTTTTTAATATAACTAATAATAACTAATAAACGCAAACTTTTTTTTTTGCTATCATTTGAGACTTTTGTTAAAGTGCTTTTTTTTCGCAAAACTTTAAAAGGAAATCAATTTATGCATCTAAGAGGATTTATGCATATGAACAATTTTTATCTCTTTTATCGTAGAAAAGAAAAGTGATAAGCATAAATGCATTTTAATAAGCAGTAATGTGTAGTAATGATTGTTGAATGATTATGTTTCTCAGTGATCTGCGACTATGTTTTAATATGAGTGAAAACAAATGCACTTACATTCCACGCATCAAATATATTCAGACACATTCATTTTTTATTTCATTTTTATTTATTTATTTATTTTTTAACTTTTGTATCTGAGTGACATTTTATATCTAGCGATTTTAGGCTGTTTTGTTTGGTAGCATGATTTGTAAGTTTATGTTGTTTCTAATGCTCCCTAGCCCGGAGTTCCATACCAGATCTATATAGCCTTCGAGGGCAGAAGGGAGAGGCTTCGGTTTATGATAGTGACCCAAGGGTCGGAGTCCGTCATAGCTAGGTGCCATGACGGACCTGAGGGTGCTCGGTGTGAATTTTGACCGAGCACCCTCAGGAGTAACATCTAGGGGGATAGTACCCTCTCCCCTCTCTGACTTTATAGAGGGACATGGCTTGGAAGTGATTGCATTTATCAGAAACCTGAAGCTATCTTTTAAAGCGAATATCAATAAAAGCACTTACATTTCCCGTATCAAATCTATTTTAAAAATTCATGTTTATTTTTTATTTCAAATCTGACTGACATGTTTCATAACTAGCAATTTTGGGCTCTTTTGTTTGGAAGCATGGCCTAGAAATGATAATATTCATCAAACACCTGCATCTGTTTTTTAACGTGAGCAACAACAAATGCACCCACTTTCCCCGCATCAAATCCATTTAAAAACTTCATATTTATTTATTTTTATTTCGTATATGAGGGACGCATATTATAACTAGCGATTTTATGCTAATTTTGGAAGCATTCGTTTAACTTTCAGACGTACCGCATGATTGAAAGATTTTTAGAAACTTTAAAACTTTTAAAATAGAAATATAAATCTAATTCAAGGGGGATGAATCTAATTCAAGAACAAAGATTCTTCTATATTGGAAGAACTATAGCTATAAGATATTTTAGGTTTCTGTTCTTCTCTTCACAGATCTGAATATGAAAGCAACAATATTTTTCAAAGCAGCTAGTTTTGTAATATTTAAGTTATAATAACATCATCAGCATAATCATCTATAGGAAGGTTTCACCATTTTAATATTTTTGAACCCAACCTGTCATTGTTGTTATATATATTGTAAGGATTAAACTATTGTTAGGCGGGGAAGAGGCTGATTGTACCTAAACCCTGATGCACATCACCGGCAGTTGTGGACATATGTTTTGTGCTTGTTATGAGCTACTCAGCATGGTATAGGAAGGGCATAGTCGATAAGTACGTATAGAGAAAATAATTTCAAAAGCGGAATTACTCTAGATTTTTTTTGCTGGTAACTGACAGGGCGCAATCAGTCTAGCTCACTAACGAAAGACCTAACGTTATCCATGAATTGTGATGCAAAATTTTGGTTGCACCATGAATACGCCGGAGGAGAAAGATTTGCACTTGTGCTAACACTTGTGCTGTCTAAAATGTACCTAAATTGTGATGCAATTTTTAATTGTGATTTACAAACGTCTTTTACGAATTACGATACAATCAAAAGTTGTGATTGCACCATAATCATTCGAAAATGCTTCTTCTTATACTTTTTGGGCTGGATTGATTGCACCTTGTCAGTTGCCAGCAAGAATTTTGAATGATTCCGCTTTTAGTATTACTTTCCATCCACCGTACTTGTTGGGTACGCAATTAGGAAGAGTCCATGACACGAATATGGATTCTTCATTAACGAAATCTAGGTCTGGGTACGCTAGAAATGCATATCTTTGCACGAGTGACCCAGGATGCTTTCCGTCAAATTTTTCCCCTAAACAATGATAGACGAACACTAAGCTAGTGTTTGTGAACTGAGGTAAGCATTCAACTTCATTTCTATTTGGGTGAAGAATTCGGGGTTGTATGGACGAAAAAAAATTAATTAGGTTGCAATTCAGTTCATCGTTCGTTTTTATTCATTAAGTATTACAAATGACGTACAACAAATTCCAAGAATCACGCCGAAAAGATAATTTTACGTTTTATACTAACACCTGTCTTCAGTATGCAAGCGGGGAAATCCAGAAATGAACATACATCATAATGTCAAAGAAGTTTTTAATTCTTTAATTTCGATGCATTCGATTTCCACTTTATATTATTCTTCTTCAAACGATTCCCGCAAGTGACAACCCGGCGTAGGCGAGAACTAGTTTGACATGCTTTAATCTGAACAAATTTTTGCCGCGGATAAAAATGGTTGGCAAAAAACAGAAAGGAATATTTTTGAGTGGCGCATGCCAGGCAACGGAACCCCACGGCGCATTACAGGGGTAAAAGTTCATGCGCACGGAACGTGCCGTGTGTTACGACAAGCTGGTTAAGTGTTACGACAAAGCGATTTATAATGTTAAATTTCATTTGATACGTTAGACGTTAGGAACACCCATCGGAGCTTACGGTTCGACATTATCGTGACGTCATATCACTAGGGCAGCGAATCTAGTAAAAACAAAATGATAATAACTTAATATCAAAAAAGGATTGGGAACCTCGAAGACTAACCCCCCTCCCCCCCACCAAAAAAAAAAAAAACATACCGAAGAGTCATTACTATATTTTAATCTACAGCTT